>BJBW01007462.1:5247-26669 GCA_004320125.1 Scolopax mira | reverse complement strand
AAGAGGAAATGGGCACAAAATTGAACAGAGGAAGTTCCATCTAAACATGAGGAAGAGCTTCTTTCCTGTGAGGGTGTCAGAGCCCTGGCAGAGGCTGCCCAGAGAGGTGGTGGAGTCTCCTTCTCTGAAGACATTCAAACCCAACCTGGACACGTTCCTGTGGGACCTGCTCTGGGTGACCCTGCTCTGTCAGGGGGTTGGACTGGATGATCTCCAGAGGTCCCTTCCAACCCCTTGTGATTCAAAAAATTTAGCACTCCACCATAGCATTTTTAAAAGGTAGTTGGCTAGCGAGTAGAGAGGAACCATAGGAGCTCTGGTTCCTCCTGACATCTCTCCCCTTGGGCGCCTGAGAAAAGGGCTGAGCCACAACAGAGTTTCAAAATCAGTAGGGGAGTAGCCAGGACAAATGTCTGCAGGAATATGGAATCTCCTCCTCCTTGGCCTGAAGTAGCAATGAAATCGAATCCTTCCTAAAGCATCCGCAAAGCCCTTGATCTCTCTGACAGTGTTTCTGTCCATGCATTTTATTGTTGGGTGGCTGCCTGTTGTTGTTCCCATCCTGGCCTGCTCCAATTCCCCATGAAACAGCAGAAAGTTTAGCCTTTCCTGCAGCGAAAAGCTGAGAAAAAGATTTAAGCTGAATTTTTTTGCCAGTTAGTAGGCAGAGGGCTGGTCTTTTATGTATTTGTTTCAAACCACTATGATGTCAACAAAAAAAAAAAGCTTGGTAAAAATGTCTTTATCCTCTCCCAGAAACATCCAGTAATTCCCACCTCTGAGTAGCACCCCGTAAGCAGCTGAGATTTCCTTTGCTCAAATAAGAATGGTCTTTGCAACCCCTGAGAAAAATCCACAGATTGTGGAAGGTTATTTTTTAAATGCTGGTGAAGATAGACTGCATCAGAGCCCTGAATACAATATTGCGTGGTCATTTTTTGTGTGCTTTTGGGGGGCTGTTGTGCTGGGACCAGTGGGAATCGTGGAATCATGGAATTGTCAGAGTTGGGAGGGACCTGTAGAGATCATCTAGTTCAACACCCCTGCCAAAGCAGGGTAGCCCAGAACACATCACTCAGGACGGCATCCAGGCGGGGCTTGAAGATCTCCAGAGAAGACCTCCCTAGGCAGCCTGTTCCAGGGCTCTGGCACCCTCACTATGAAGTTTTTCCTCATATTTGAGTGGAACTTCCCATGTTCCTGCTTGTGCCCGTTGCCCCTTGTCCTATTGCTGGAAACCACTGAAGAGAGTCCAGCTCCAACATCCTTTAACCCACCCTTAGATACTTATCAACATAATGGATAATGCATAATTTCCGTCCTCCACCAGGCTCCCAACTCAAACACGGTGAGTTTAGCTTTGTTTTCAGTGCATATATTTGGCGTAGCTCCCCAAGGAGGTTCCCAGAAGAGCTGGAAGGAGATAAGCGCATCCTGAGGGACAGCTTGCTCTGCCTGTTTCCCTCCCCACACCGAAGAACCTCAAGCTGAAGAGGTAAGGACCCATCGAGGATGAGGCACAGGGAAACGTGGCGTCCCCTCCAGCATTTATCTCTCCCCTTTCTGTTTGTACCTGCATTCCCGAGGAGTGACACAAGCTGAGCCAGTAGAGGAGACATGTGTGAAGTGTTTTGGTGGCATGATTTCTATTATTCCACATGAACGGTGCTGGCTTTCATTTTTGATCACAGGGCTTGTTATTTTCCTGACGCAGTTAGTCATGGTTGGCCGTGCGCTGTTGCACATCAGTGTCCTAACTCCGCAGCTCTTCAGTACAAAGGAAATCTAAAAAAGAACAATGACAATGTTTCTAATCTGCTCCTAGTTAAATAGACCTCAATAATTGATTTATGAGAAGAGGGACAGCAAAACAGAGTGCTTGCTAACCTGAAAATAGAAATTATTTAAGGACCAAACTTTCTTTTATTTGTGATAACTAGGACCTAGAGGAGCTTGAAGACCCGTGAAGTTTTATCTGACAGCACACAATATATGACATGAAAATTAACCTGGATAACACAGTTTATGCCTCTCATTGCAATAGATTAAAAATATCTTCGTGCACTAAAACAGATCACCTAAGCCTGCTTATTTATTTTTGTTTATGATTAGATGTGCAGCATAACACACACATGCATTTTCTTTTTTATAAGCCACTGGTACCTGTTAAAAATGTTAAAGGGCAATAATAATGAAGTCAATCTAGTATAATTCTCTGTTTTAAAATGGCCTATTTCCACCCCCTGTCCCACCTCTAATTCAGTGTAGTTGAACTGGGATGAGGACAAATTTGGGGTTTTTTTAAAACTTATATAGTTTTAAAGGTAGGAGGTCTTCACACATGGTGGTAAGCAAAAGAAAACATGTTTAAAGATGGAAGGGAAAAAGAAATCAAACTGTGACATTCCTCTGTGGTTTAAAAATTGAATTACTTATTGCCTAAAATATACCTCATGTTTCTGAAACTGACTGAGCTCTGTACAGACTCTACTGAATACAGTAGATGTTTGTCCATTGCCTTCAATAGTACCTGATTTTAATCCAATGTTGTACCTTCAAGCCATGTAGCTAGCTAGATCAAGTATAACTGTGATAACCCAACTACTTAAACTGGAATTTTTTGCCTTGTATTATCATAAAATGAGAATTTATTGCAAACCAGACTCAACTTCCTCCTGTATGGAACCAAAACATAATGTAAAAGAAGTACAGAATTCTTTTTTGTTGTCAAGAAAGATGTACCAGTCCAGAGTGCTATACTCTAGTAGAGCCATACTCTATAGTATAGCTTTTATACACACCCTTATTAACCAAGTCTTCAGTTGTCATATCACTGGGGTTACTGATGACTGAAAGTTCAACCCCAATGATAACTCATAAAGTTGGGGATTGTTTAATGGTGAAATAGCGCAGGTAGGTATCTGGTAATCAGACTACAGTCCCCATGCACAACCTGTGGAAGGAGAAAGCAATTAAATGAGCACAGAGAAGAAATAGTTCCTTGCAAAGGAAAATTCACCAGGCCTAGGGCTGTGCAGTCAATTAGTGCTGCTCACTTCAACTCAGCTACTCTTATTATTGTGAAATATCTGTTGCCTGGGATCAACACAGCCCAGAGAAAGATGTTGCTACTATTTCAATGCTTCTCCTAACTCTTAGACATAATAACCCAGGGCCAGAATGTTAATAACACTGACCTAGCTAAAATGTACCAGACAGGATGAGATTTTCTGACGTCTTCCGAAAACCTCATCCCAACTGGACACAATTATCTCAAATACCAGCTTTGGAGTCATTTTGAAACTCCTTTTGGAGTTTCAGATCTGCCCAGCAGATCTATGGGCCTGTTGTGAAGACCTACAAAAGTAAAAGTGTCTTGTTGAGGGAGAAGGACACTGGCAAGGCCTTGGCACTCTTCCGTACAAAATCTGGTGGCAGATTTTGCAGGCGTCTGAAGGAGACCTGTGTGCCTTCCCTCTGCATTAATTGTACTCTTGCATTTGCACAAGAGCTGAGGCAAAAGTCTCCACACAGATTTCAAAAAGATTGCAAGAACATTTTCATGGAGGAAAAGTTTGTGAGAAATCAGAGACTTAATAATATTTCGGAGTTTCTGGGTTTGGGTTTTTTTTTTTTTGCTATTTTCATTTAAATTTTGGTTTACTAAAACCCCCTAGCAAATCCTTCCCAAATAAATCATGGTTTGCTCTCTTTCTATAAACGGAAGTCCTTCACATTTTGTTTCAGTTAAAGGATAAACACAAAATAGCAGTTTTGCAAAATCTGGGAAAAGGGACAGCACTAGCTGTTTTGAACAGAGTTAAACATTTTTATATATAGTCTATTTTATATATTATCTTATTATAAGTGCACACTACGTTTAAATATGACATACACTTGTCTGTTTCTCTGTGTGTGTATGGATTCAAACTACATATATTTGTGTGTGTCTGTCTGTCTGAATTTAAATATATGTATCCAAATGATCTATCTGGTAGTTAGAAACCAGAATGCTATTTTAAGGAGCACCTACATTCTAGACACACAAATGTTTAAGTAAGTGCCTTACTTGGGGACAAAGTCGGTATGGAAAAAAATCTCTGTGCACCCCAGAACTAACACAAAATGTCTTCAATTCTGCAGACAGCCGGCTTTTCAAAGCAGAAGATGGTTCATGTAAATCTCCATTTCTGGGCATGTTCAGAAGCTCTTTGATCTCAGCCACGTGAGCTGTTTCCTACTCCAGGCGCTTTGGGACTCTGAAGCTGGATGCTCCCTCTCTGACAAGGAGAGGGTACCCTGTCCTGTAAGTGTTCAGGGATTCTTACCAGCTTGGGCAAGATATAAAGTACTGATGAAGGAGGAACTCCTCCCTACAAAAATCTGCTTTTTGCTCGGTGCCAAGACTAGAGGATTTTAAATTCTTCCTCTGCACCTTGCTTCAGAGAGCGTCCTGAGCCAGCAGGCCACAGTCTCTGCTGAAGCAGTGTCATCCATCCCCTTCAACCCCCTACAGTTCTATGATTCTATGATCTCTCCAGCTGGTCCTCTTTGCTTTGGACAGATTTATTCAGCATTTACCAAATCAGTGAGAAAGGAAAAGTATTCCTATTACCCAGTGCTTAGGGTAAATGTCAGGTAAGATAGAAGGAGCACGGTGTTCCAAGTGTTTTCCTTACAATAGTGACATATCACTGCCAGCTAATCAAGAGGCAGTTCCTCATCTTCACTTTTATACTCTCTGAACCACTGAAAATTAAATTATTCTGTACAAAATTGAATGGTTTTCATGGAGAGGGAAAGCAGCCCATGGACTTCCATGTTTTGGTGACTAAAGCATTCTTTGAAGGTGGAAAAGTGTATTCTACCTGCTAAGGAAGGCCATCATCAGTGCAACAAAAATCTGTAGTAATCTCAACATGTGCATCTTACAGTGTGGTCTGGTCTGCTAAGACACGTGGAAAGCACAACAGTTGAATACGATGTACGTATGTCACCCTCCCCATAAGGAAACAGAAGTCTTCTTGCTGAGAAGGAAACCAGCTTCCTCCATGATTATTGCACTCCAGTGATGAACTTCCCTCTGAGCAGCGGGTGACGTAAACCCCAGGAACGTGTGACCATGACATAGCTGGTATCTTGACAGAGAGACTCATTCTTGGAATCAGAAACCATCTATTGCATCTGAAGTCACGAGAGAACTTTGTTCTAACAGGTATCTTGGGTTTATTTTCCTTCTTAATCATATTTAACAAAAACAAAAAAAGGGGGAGTCTTCTGCTTTTCCAGAAGTTGTATTATAGCATCACATATTGCTCCAAGCTTCTTTGGCCTCTCAGCTCTGGTTTTCCTTCCATATTTGCTTACCTTGGTTTAAATCTTTCATTTTTGTTCGATAACTTGGATCCATTCAGATTCAGTCATATTTTGGAGAGAAGAGAGCATAGCAAAAGCTGAGAACAAAAAGGGTGAGTGCATTGGAAATAAAATTAGCAGTTTAATTTTATTGCTTAAGGCCTTCACCAAGGAACAATTTGTGCAATATTGCTGAAAGCCAAAGAAATCTTAACACAAAAGGAGTCAATAGTTTGATAAAACCCAGACCTCCTGTGTTATGCAATTAAAGGTTAGACAGGGTGATAAGAGCTTTAATTTACCTTTGGGAAATATTCATCAGATTTTGGATTAACTTAAAATATGTTTCCTGTGCGTTTCTTGCCAGGTGAAGGTCTGTCAATGTTTCCTCTGGTGCAGAGGAAGAGAAAACGCTTTCCCAAAGTGAGGTGAACTCTACAAACCCAGAGATGCTATCAGGAGGCTTTCTCCAAACTCCGAAATTCTGCGATTTTAATTCTAGCGGCCAGGAAAGGCAGAGGTACCAATTCCCTTATGGGCTGGTTTGATGCGAGTTCTGTTATTATTAATTATTTGTACAGCACCACGCGTGTGCAGGATTCTTTATAGGCAAAAGATGATATCCCCCAAGAGCTTGCAAACCAAATGGCCCAGCGGTACAAACACTTCTTCAGCTTTCCTAGGACGTACTACCTGGAATAATCCACCCGTGTCAGCTGCTTAGGCCCTGGTGAGTGCTCTGCTGGGTAGGAAGTGTTTGCAGGATTAGGCTCTCGTTAAACCATGACGTGATCACGGGTGATGAGGGAAGGGAGGGCAGCAATAAGATCACACCCGTTGCTTTGGTTATAAAGAAGGTGTCAAGGGGGCTAGGGTATTTTTAATGGTTTACACTGTTTGTGATCCCGCTGCCGAGAAGGAAAAGCTCAGCTTTCTGGGCCACACGAAAGAAATGAGCTGCTGGGGAGGGACGATTCGCTTGGGGTGGGAGGAAGAGGCACAGGTACGGGAGGAAGAGGACTCCAGAGGTAAGGAGGAAGGCGCATGAAGAGGTGCTGGCCATATGCTCAGAGTCTCCATCCTCTGCTGCAACCAGCACATGTCCACTACATCCTTGAGAGCTGGGGGGTTTTTTGTTGTTTTTTTTTTATTTTATTAATTGAGGGCATTTTCAGAAGTTTCCCAGTACATTCCCAGCTCTTGGCAAGACCCAGACACATCTGTGACATTTAGCTGATAGCCTCCTTAGTGAAGGGAAGGTTGCCAACGAACCCTTGTGCAACTGTTTATGCTACAAACCAAAGCACACAACTGCCAGTTTCACTCTTACAACACAGAGAGCATTTTTCCTCCTTAATTGAAAGTGTGGAACACAACAAAGCCTTTAAATACCGAGAAAACAACCAGCTGAAACAAGTAGTAAGAGAGACATTAAGGATGACAGGCTGTAGGCCCTTTGCCCAGTGAGACACACAGCCAGGCCATGCTCTATTTTTAAAAGCAACCTACTGACTTCAAGAAGAATATGGGATTTGGGGGGCAGGGGAAGGATTGTTCCAGGATTGCACGGCACTTGAGAGAAATACATCCCTGGGGAGGTGGTGCTGCCTTCCCAGTAATGTCACAGATGAGCCGTGGGGTTGGGATGAGGCAGCAGAGCAAGCTGGTGGGAGCAGAGAGGGTCTGAGGTCCTGCCCTGGTCCTGCTCTGAGGGTCCTGCCCTTTCTGGGTGGCTTTTTCAGGTTAAGACTTTTGCACAGCAGTGTGAGGCCATGGCCCTGTGGGCACAAGCCCACAGAAGAAACAGAGCGAGCCGTAGACTGGAGCATCAGCATCTCCATCCCACCAAGGGCTGTACGAATGGACCAAGTGGCTGGACAAAAGACTCTGACTTTCTGAGGGATAGTGTAGAAGTCCGTAAACCCACTGCAGTTTTGCTTTTTTGACAGCTCCACGCATTAAAATCCAGGATAAAATAAGTTTAATTACGAAAGGAACACAATGGCGGAAACTAGGAGGAGCACTCAAACAGAAGATTAGCTTGCAGCCCCTTTTTGCAGCATGAATATTTTGAGTTTTCAAGGTTTCGTGGGAAGCAAATGGGTGTTGCAATGGTTAAATGAACTGGGAAACACCTCGCTCCTACACTTGGAGGGTGAGGATGGCACTTGCACGGAAACAGACATCACCAGCCCTCACTTTTCTGAATCCCCGCCCCAGCTTAATCCCTCTGTGATTTGTGAGACTCTTCTTTTTCCTGAGCTGGTCTGGGATACGTGACTAAATTCGTTTCCTTACATTTTTTAAGGTTTTTAAGTAATTCTGACAGATCACAAAGAGCACTCGAAGCAAACAGATACGTGTAGGGAGATCCATAGATTATAGAACTCGGATACTCTACATTTTCTCTGCCCTTTTCAGTGTTTAACCTGTTCCAGATAGTATTGCTGGTTTCTCAGAAGTTTCAAATTTTTTAACCTGAATTTTTTATACTTTATTAGTAATGTGCTTTGAATTCTATATAAAAAGAACTGGTGATGTAAACAACCAGATCTTCCTCACTGACAAATCTTTTACATACGACAAATATAACATTAACCAAGAGATGGTCTGGTTCTGAGCTCGTTTTCCTTACCCTACAGACAGCTTTTGATGCAAGAACCCCAAACTCAGTGCATCTGATACTTGAGATCAGGCTTTTATTGGTACAAGGTATACTCCAGACTGTCAGACATAGACAAATAAGCTGTTGTCCTCACAGATAATTAGCATGCCTCTCCCTTCATCGAGGCATGTTTTCAAAGCTGCTTCTGGCCTCCAGCATGGATGGCGTCACACATACTTTAGCTGTAATGCAAGCAACATAACATTGGATGCACCACCGAGGAGCACTCATGTCCTCTCCTACTTACAGTCAAAGACAGGAGTGATGCTTCTCAGGTCTAAGTGGTGGTTCCTAGTCCTTGCTGACCCCAGACAGGCAGCTCTCAGTCATATGCAGGTGCTGGACATGCTTGGATCAGTGCTGACCTGGTCTAGTATTTCAGCAATTGTGACCAGGTCCTCTGGAGTGGAGTGTCCAGAAAGAATCAGAAAACCAGAGAATCCCAGGTTGGAAGGGACCTCAGGGATCATTTGGTCCAGACTTTTTTGTCAAAATCATGGTCTAGAGAAGATGGCCCAGCACCCTGTCCAGCTGAATCTTAAAGAGTGTCCCATGTTTGGGAACCCACCACTTCCCTGGAGAGATTATTCCAATGGCTGACTGTTCTTATTAGGAAAAATTTTCCTCTTGTGTGTCCAATCGGAATCACTCCAGGAGTAGCTTGTATCCATTATTCCCCATCTTTTCCGTGTGACTCCTTGTAAAAAGGGAAGCTCCATCTTCTTTGTAGCCATCCTTTTAAACACTGGAACATGGTGATTTAAAGAGATGCAGTAGCTCTGGGTGAGGAAGCGAAAGGCCCTTCCAACTCAGCAGATGTGGCTCTCCTGCCAACAGCCCTGGGAGCATCACGGCCCCATGACACAGCCAAGGGGAAAATTCACAGGGAACAACTGGCTTCATCTTCGTCCTTCTTACCCTTGAGAGTAAATGTGACCTGGGGCATCACCTTAGAGCAGGCAGATGCAGTCTCTGAGGGCATTTCAGCTTCTCTTAACATCACTACCAAACTGTAGCTACAGAATTCTATATTAGCTTTTGGACCAAATTGCCAAGAGAAATCCCAAGAGATTCAGTCTCAAAAGCATACTTAAAGAGGGAACATTATCTGGATGTAATTTAGCTGCTATTGCCCAGCAATTCCATAGATCCCTTTGACTTGTGACATTAAAAATATATGGAGCAAGCATATGAATGGATTAACATACGCGTTCCTATAATTAGCTATGTTATTAAATTTGCTAAGTAGTTGGGGGGAAAGGGGCTTGTTTGCCATCTGTTTAAAAAGTATCTCTCTTTCCACTGAAATCTGGATATAAAAAACCCCAGACATGTGGGCATGACTGCCTTACATACATTACTGGGATTATTTCCCTTGAGTTAACCAAAGACAAGCATGATTCATATATCAGTAGAATGTTGTGCAAAAATGTGCATAGCATTTTTTCACATAAGGTTCCATTTCCTTCCCATTGTAAATTATGAATCACATAAACATCATGAATTACAGAGTTTTGTTGGTCCGGAGTTTTTATTTTTTCACCGTGACCCTAAAAACTTCATAATGGAAGAGTAATTATACCAGGCAGTATGGTAAATTCTTCTGTTAAAATTAGTCTTGTTGCTGTGTAACCACGCAGTCATTTGCTTCAATTTCCCTAGAAAACTTGCAATAACTGAGCCATGATTTTAAAACCCAGATACACACGCGCACACATGTGTACACAGTCCCACTGACTTTGAACAGAAAGCATGTTTGTACAGAAAAAGAAGGGAAAATTGTCACTGGTTGGAATAGAGATCCATAGTAATTATTTTATCATTAGCCTCAGTTCATGGTTAATGTGGAAATTGTCTTTAAAATAATTCTAAAAAAGCATAGAGTAAGACCCTAATTCACAAATTCTTCAGCAGAGCTCTTTCAGTCGCTCACTAGAGTCCCTTGAAAGTCTGAGCAGAGGGAAAAGAGAGCACACAAGAAACAAGACCACCCCAAATGGAAAGATTCCAGAGCACGGGAAACCCTCTAATATGGTAACTAAGCAGTACCCTAAATTGATATTTCTACATAAAGCCTTACTTCTAACGCCACATTTCTGTAGAGGGATGAGCAAGCATTTGTGATTTCCAATCACCCATCCAGCAGCAGTTCCTGCAACACGCCGACCAAGTGTTCTCATAGCTTTTTTTCAAAAACTACGTATGAAAGCGGTACAAAAGCAGAGCTGAAAACAAGGAACCTGTGTCTGAGTGGTTTGTCCATTTGCCTCAGGCTACCTGAAAGGATGTTCAGTTAAGTAAGAGGCAGAGAGACCTACTCCAGTGTTATAATTATGAGTTTAGGCTTCAATCTCCCGTCTGCAAGGATGAAACGTAAATGTTGCAATGAAACAATGGAGGAGAAGGCACGGCGTAAGCCACCAGGAGAACATAAAAGGAAGGGAGCTGTTAGAGACATCGACACCTTCAGTCTCACTTCAGGCGTCCCATGCAGTCATCAGAGAGGGTTAAGCTTTCAGCGTGGGTGCTCTGAGTCACTGCCCGGAGGAGGAGCTGAAGGGGTGGTTATTTATACAGCTCATTAACCACACAGGAGTATAGAGGAGGTCTAAAGTTCAGGAGCTGAACGTGAACACTCCCCAGAAGGTGTGGAGTTTGCATTTCTTTCTATTTGCCACTATCCCCATGGTCCCCCGTGAGCTCCAGCAAGCCACGTTATAGAAGACCAAGAAACCTTCTAATTTACACCAGCCAGAACTGGCTACTATCGTGATCCAGACAAAAGTTTCTCTGGCTGTGTCCTCCCTTCTGGCAGTGGTAAAAAACAAGTTAGATGTTGGCTGTTTGTCCCAGCACAGAAAAAAGTGGCCAAGATAAACTAGCCGGGTATTCTTTGCATGCAAAAAGAGCAAAGAAATGAAAACCAAGAAAGAAACTCCCTACTAAAGACCCTCATCCATCTGTTGTTCTTTAGGGGTGTTTTAACATTAGCTAAATATCACTTATTTACACCTGAAGAAGTTAAATGATCTTGTTCCCATGAACTCTCTTACAAATGCTGTCCTGGCCTGTGATTTATATAAAAGTAGCTGTTCCCTTAATTTTATTCACAATAGCTTCATTCTTACCGTATGAACCTGCTTTGTCAGTATTCGCTTTGATTTATGGAAGATTTCAAACTACCAAAATAACTATCCCTTTTCTTTTCATTAAAGCTAATCCCCACAAAGACACTTTCATCTGCTGATTAGTCATGCTCCAGTGATCTTCGCTAACCAGAGGCTAAGTTATTGATGTGTTAAAGACAGAATCGCAGAGATTCAAGGCCACTGAAGAAAATTCAACGTGTGGTTTGACAGCGTCAGACTGTAGCAGTATCTCGCCATATCAAGCCAGCCTGGGCAGCAGATGCTCAGCAGCGTGGTCAAACCCCTTTCACTGGGGCTTCGGGTGAGAAGGGTCTTGTTAGAAAGTGTTTCAGGTCTACACAGACACACTGCTTTGCAGATCGTCAGGAGAAGGGGGTAGGCATTTCCAAAATACTTCGGGAAAGTGGAAACCAAACTCCAGCGCTTCCCTAAATTGCACTCAAGTTTCTGAGTCAAAGGAGCACCATTGTAACCTGCACACGTAATTCTGAATAACTCACCATTATGGCTTATATTTCCCCAGGCCTTGTCTTATTTGAGTGCTCGTTTAGAATCCATCTGAGCAAACCCTTCTTGCACCCTTTCACATCCAACCTTTTCATTACAGTGGACAATTCTGACCACTGTGAAACAAAACTGTCCTCCAGGCCATCCCTGTCTCTAAACAGTTTTACATTTAGATGGTGACAAGCTATGAGGACAAGCTCATCTACCAGCAGCAGTTTCCTGTGAATTCACAAAGGTGATCATCCCAAATGCTTAACTTCATAGATATGCTGAGGTGGAGAAGGACTCTTGGAGTTCTACACCCTGGATAAGATTAATATCCCCCACAGTGAGGCAGCCTCACTCCTTACACCTCAGGAAAGGGAACGTGACCAGCCTGAACCTCCACCTCCAGCAGTCAACACCTCTCTGACACCACTGCCATTAGTGGCTGCATGACACATGTTGAAGTTCATCAGGACACCTCCTTGCCACAGGTACACCACCACTTCCTCAGCATCTTCATGGCTGATGCTTCACGGTCTTGACCCTAATAGCTTTGTGCTGTTTAGGAAATGAGATGTGAGTGAGACCTTCTCTAAATCCTGACTGGCTGACATGTAGAGGTCTCCAAGTAATAATCAGCTTAAGTCTTGTGTAATCACTTTTAGGGACATAAACATACATTCAGCTGCCGTTACCCGTAATTATACAGCTATAACATGACCTGCTTCTCTCAGGTCTTCTCCAACATTGGTAGGTGACTGTAGATTACTGACAGCAGGACATCTCTGTGGCTGCCACAGCCAGCATGGCCTGAAAATGGGTTTGCTGTTTTTATGTAGTATGGAGCCTGAACAGACACATCCTGCTGAGCCTGAGATGGCTGCCTTCAGGGTTAGGCCATGTGGCACTGCACTGTGTCCCCAAACTGACGGAGGTGACAGCATGGTGACCCCTACAAAGAGGCTCAGGAGAGTCCCAACCCAGCTGACACCATTGCACTAGGATGGGAGCTGGGCTGGCTCCATACACCCACCAAAGTGTCTCTGCAGAAGTCCTTCCGAACCCACCTTGTGCTGCTCCTCCTCCCAGAACCCTGTTACACAAACAGCCAGGCACTGACTGAACTAACTCAGATGTCCACTTTTTCCTGTTTTCAAACCTACTCCATGAATGAGCCCACAGTCTCTCACCGCTCTCTCTCTTAGACGAGCAACAGGCAGCTCCCGATTTGAACCCTCTGTTCCATAATCTTAACATGGTTTATGTTTGACCTGCCTATAGCCATGTCACAGAATCACAGAACCACCTAGGTTGGAAGGGACCTTTTAAAATCATCTAGTCCAACCAATGAGAAAAAAAAAAAAAACCAACAAAAAAACAAAACACCACACCACAACCCACACCACACAAACTACCACCCAACACTAATCCATATCCTCGAGCACCATGTCTCAAGTGCTGGTCAGGAGGATGGAACTAGGTTTTTTTCAGTGGTGGCCAGTGACAGGACTGGAGGAAATGGGCACAAACTGGGATATAAGAAGTTCTATCTCAACCTGAGGAAGAACTTCTTTCCTGTGAGGGTGGCAAAGCCCTGGAAGAGGCTGCCCAGAGAGATGGTGGAGACATTCAAACCCACCTGGACATGTTCCTGTGGGACCTGCTCTAGGTGGAACTGCTCTGGCATGGGGGTTGGACTGGATGATCTCCAGAGTTCCCTTCCAACCCCTACAATTCTGTGATTCTGTGATAGACTTGATCTTCATTCCCAGGCTTTACCCCTTCCTTTCATGTCCTGTGCTAGAAGACACTGATGATGCTCCTTCTGCCATGTCCAGTCCTGTATTATAACACTCCTTTGTACCCCTGATTTTTTCCTCACAGTTGACATTTCCTCCATATTACATCAGTGTCCCTCATTTTGCAGCCCAAACTCATCATCTGCCCTTGCTGTTCAGTAAATGCGTGAGCCAGATGAGAATCCCCCTTCCCTCATGGATATTAGACACAGAGCAGTGTGTACAGGGCTCCTGGCAGCCAGCTTTATGCCTCCTTTCCAGCAGCTGCTTCTTCATCTGGTGTATTTCTGGACGGAGAGCATCCAGTTCCAGGGCAAATACTGTTCCTCTAGGAATGTTCTTGGAATCCTCTGGCTGATGTGGGCCTGAGAGCCCAAATCCACTGAATGCTTATAAATTAGTCCATTGCTAATTTGTGCTGGAAAGCCCTACAGAATAGAGGAATATGTCCAGAACACAAATCTCGGAGACCCCCCCCCCTTTTTTTTTTTTTAAACTGAAATGGCTTTTTCTCACTCACTTTGTTGACCTTTCGACTTTGTCCTGCCCGGATAAGACTGATGATTGCTCCACACAGCATATCAAAGATTCACTCCATCTAGGCGTAAATCATGCTTGGGAGGGGAGTTGAACTGCTGCAGATTGCCTGCTGGATGATGTCTTCTGAGTCCTTTTGTTTGGTGGTGTTGTTAAAGCAAAACAAAGTCAAATGAACCTATCAACGTCTTACCCCACACATTTAGAGGAGTTTTGTATTACCTGCAGTTTGGACAGGCTGCATAGCAAATGGAAAAATAAATAAATAATTATTTCAATCCCAAATTAGATTGTGTTAGCTCTGATTTGGGTCAGGTCCACCACTCATGATTGCACATTTAAGGCCGGGGTTTTATTTTCCTGTATTTTATGCAGCCTTAAACGGAAGATTTAAGAATTGGACTTCCATTTTTAAATACCTTTCTTTCTTCCCTTTTGGAAGATGATAAATTACTGTGAGCAATCGATCAGATGATCAAAATGTGCAAAATGTGCACTCATAACCTGTATATGTTGAATTCCAAGGCAATTAGGCTATTACCAGTGAAGAAAGCCAGCACAGAGGAAAAACATGTTTTCACTGTGACCTGGCAGTTCACTGACTCAGAGACAGCCTATCTGCACCAGATTGGTGAAGCAACCCAGAGTATTTCAACCAGCTGGGATGGATAATGCTGTCACGCACGAGACAGAGCCAGTAGTTCTATCTCACAGAGGCAGCAACATCCCTCGGTGGTGCTCACCCTCAAACAGGTGTCGTGTTGTTCTGGAGGTTTTGAGTGATCACACCCTGGTTTTATTCTAATGAAAGACAGCTCAGTTGTACCCACATTGGTTGGCCGTAGACCCCTGGATTGCTGCGAGTAGGTAGGTCGAGTTGGAAGGTCCTGGTTATTCAGGTGATTGGTTTGTGTGGCTCTTTGAGTGACTCTTCAAGCCAGCTGCAGTGCCTGGACAATCACGTTGGGCACGGTGAGGAGTGTGCCTTGTTCCTTCAGCCCAGGTAGCGTTGTTCCCTCTGATGCTGAGGCCAGCACCCAATTCCTTCACTGCTGCTTTGCAGATCTCCTTGAGAAGGAACAGTGGCTTCTTTCTCGAAGGATGTCCTGTTAATTGGTTTGTGTAATGCTGATGTATATCCCTTTGGCATTGGCTTATCAATCCTTTCTCTTCTCGCCACCCAAGATTTTACTGACATCCTGTAATTAGCATTATCCAGAACTGTGCCAGGGACCCCAACAACAATTTTACAACATAAACACACTTTTGTGCCTGGTGTTCTTTGGTACTATTTAATTTCTGACACAGAAATAGCCAGCATGTCTGGAATAGATCTCATCTTACTCTTTCCATTATGTTACTCAAAGAAACTTGAGCACTTTTTACTACCATTCCAGCCTAAATACTCCTGGATTCAAGATGTAATTACTCAAGGGCAGTAGTTCCTGGCTGGTAAAAAAACCCAAAACTTCTAGACAGAACTTCTGTAGGCATTTGTGTTAGTAACACCTGGTCTCGTGCACATACTCACAGAAAGTGGCCACATGTGAGAAACCATTTACAGAGAATTTCAGTGATTTTTGTTTGGGTTTCAGGGCACATCCAGCACTAGGTGATATGGCTGGAAGTTGTGACATTCTGTTCATGTTTGGAAGCATATGGGACAGGAATTGCTGGTCTCTCCTCTTGTTCGTGCTCTTTGGTTATTCACAGCATAGAAATTGTGACCAGCCATTGTGCAGACTTACGGAGAAGGTTGGGTGACTCAAACTTGTAGCACAAATGTGTCCTTTATTCCAGGATGTTCTTTCACCAGAGCAGATCACAGCAACAGGTTTGGTCTAGGGAGCCTGAAGATGTCATGCTGCCTATATAATATCCGCTGTAACCTGTGAGTTCACTGGTGGATTTATCTCTTTCATGTACCTTGAAAAAGAAAAACAGCTTAAGTGGGCATGTTGGAGCCTTGCTGGTGTAAGCACTACAGGGTAGTATAAGCCATATCATTCTTTGGCAGTGACAGAAGGTCCTCGATGCTAATACGAATTCATGAAGGGTAGCAGAGGTTTTGCCTGGTGTCTCTGCTTTATTAAAGTTAACAGGGTATCTACAAGCTACAAGCTATGGTGTGTCTACCTCCCCCACTCTGATTATTGCTCAGAATCAAATGCCAGAATAATTAGTTCATCGCTGAAAAACTTCTTACTGCTTTTCTGAGCAGATCTCATATCCCATACAAGGCACTGATTCACAGCTCTGACTGCAAGAATGAGAGGGCATTCCAGATAGGTCTGGGAAATAAAAAACCACTAACGTTACATTACTTCAAATAAGTAACATATAGATTACTTCAAATAAGTAAGAAATTACTTCAGCTCATGTAGAGCATTTCCTCCACTGGCTCTCCACCACCCACCGTCCCAGCTGGGGTCACATTCCTCTGATCAACACCCGATGGAAAGCACAGGACAGGCAACGCTCACCATGTACCTAAATGTCATAAAATGCAGTTCTTATCTCCATGTCAAAGGGCCCCAGGCTGCAGATCACAAATGTAAATGAGTGCAGATGAATGCTTTTCCATTTTCGTTTTTGTTTTTACCATGGGGTTTGAAGTGTCGTATTTTGTAACACAACTTCCCTTTTCTGGTCACAAACAAATGACATCTGGCCACTTTCAATAATAAACCTAAAGAGAGGGGACATTTCCTTTCAGCTTGTTGGGCTCCCTCCTTAACCTTCAAATTCTTGGAGGAAAACTCTAAAAAAAATGGAATCCCCTAATGATTAAACTCACTGACACAAAAAAAAAAAACAACAAACCAACTCTCCATTTTCTTCGAGCTTCTGAGTACCATTTTCTTCACACAATCTTAAACATCCCAACACGGTTAGTGTTTGAGGAGCTGTTTGCTGCTCCTACTCTCCTTCTTACATCATACAGGAAACCCTCGCTGGAAATGGACCTTCAGTCAAGCCTTCTTCTCCCTCAACACCTTGGGCTCACAAGCCCAAGACAGAAAGCATACAAGGTGGAATTAAGGTGGGGTAAGAGCACTGGAGAAGCAGGCCAGACACCGATAAATCACACACCTTGATTTTCCTGCCTGGCACAACGTACAATTTTCCTTTCTGGAGATGCTTCCGTCACATAATCTGGGTTTCACTGAGCAGAAAGGTTTCACTACCCTACGTGTGTAGGCTGAGCCTGCTTTGTGCCTGCGTCATCTCAAAGGACACATTCAAAGGAGTACAAAGGAATCGAATACCTCTCTTCCATTTCATGTGAAATCATGGGCTCCCGGCCCTTGACGTGTCCCCAGCCTGAATATTCTCGTTGCTGCAACGATGTGGTGTGGCTCTTTGTCCAGGCAGAAAGCATGTGGTTTCGACCAGACTTGCCCAACACTTTTTCATCCGGGTGCGGAGAATGGCTGAGGTTGTCAAAATGATAAAAAATTGGGGAAGGCATTGTGAGCAGGGGTAATAAAAAGGTCTTTTCTTCTTCAGTTCTTAGTCACCAGAGATACCAGAAACCTCATTTTAAAGGTTAGATTGTTCAGGCCAAACCACTGCCAATGGTGCAATGCACAGTAAGTCCGGAAAGGGCAATTTAATGACTGTGTAAGGAACCTCATGTCTTACTCTTGATGATCTGCAAGAACTTCTTTCAGAGCTGATTCAGGACAAGGGAAATATTTCTTATGGTTCCTGTGGCTCAGATAGTAGCACCATCCCTGCCTTCACAGCTAGTGAAAGGTTTGCTAGATAAACCTTTTCCTCAGCCCTGCTTTCAATCCATTCTCCGTCCAGCTTGTGTTTGTGCTTGGGTTTGCCCTGTCCATATGCACAACCTTGCACTTGGCCTGACTGAACTTTATGAGGTTCACACAGGCCCACTTCCCAAGCCTGTCCAGGTCCCTAAATGCAAATGAACCTCTTGTGGTGCACAAAGGAAATTCTCTGTGCTGATCCTGTTCTGTTCGACAGAGATCATAGAATTATAGAATCATAGAAAGATTAGAGTTGGAAGGAACCTTAAAGATCACAGAATCACAGAATCACAGAATCATCATGGTTGGAAGGGACCTCTTGGTGAGAGGTGGTCTCTCACCACCTTCACAGCAAGGAATTTCTTCCTGAGATCTCATCTCAATCTCCCCTCTTTCAGTTTAACACCGTTCCCCCTCATCCTATGGCTCCCCTCCCTGATCAAAAGTCCTTCCCTGTCTCTCCTGGAGCCCCTTTAGGGACTGGAAGGGGCTCTGAGGTCTCCCTGGAGCCTTCCCTTCTCCAGGCTGAACAATCCCAGCTCTCTCAGTCTGTCTTCATAGAAGACCTGCTCCATTCCTCTGATTATCTGCAGTTCTAGGTTGGAGGGCCATTACAGGCTCTCCTGTGACTAGTGCTGTGGCTGTGCTGGTTTTGCAAGTCCTCAAACAATCTGAAACCACCACTATAGAAGGTAGTGAGCTGGCACGTCTGCTGATGCCAACATCACCAGGTCACATTTCAGCCTTCTTCCACACCCATCCTTATCTTGTAATGGTCCATTAGGAAGGCAAACTCACCCTTAAAAAAAAAAAAAAGGAAGAAAAAAGAAAGACAACAAAACCAAGTAGTAAGAGTAAGAGCATCACGTGCTGCATCAGCCGAAGTGTTTGAGGAACACAAGAGCTGTGGCATGAATCACAACAGCGTTGTGGGGATTGTAACACCAGTTTCTACACAGCTTGGCATGCAACTCTCCAAAGCCACGGGGAATCATTGGTGCCACTGTAGAGTCTGCAAGATTTTTGGATATTGCCTGGTAATAAGTGAGAAGGAAAAGCTAAAGCAGGGGTTGTCACACGCTGGCTGACCTTGCTACCACCAACCACATGATGCTCTGCCAAAAAGCCACCAGACGGCCTCTACACCAGCCCACCAGCTGCTGTTGCTGTGCTCTGATGGCGTACGTGCAGCTTTTGGAAGTGAGGAAAACAAGCTGTTTGGAAATATCCATGTCCACCTACAGAAATGTCCACCCTGGAAACAAGCCACAGGGCCGGCACGCCTACTGCCATTGTGAGGCTCACAAAATCACACTTAAAAAAAAACCCCAAAACCACCACCCTGAGATTTAAACTATTATTATAATGGACTGGTCTCTTCCTCTGTTGCCTTCTGAGGTTGTGATCATCCCAGATTTGTGCTTCTTCCAGCTTCTCCCTCCCTCAAGGACTTTTAGGAAAAGTAATACAGGACCTCCCAGGACAAGTCACGGCACGTGGCCACGCGGACTTTTTTGGAGAGGTGAAGGAAGCAAGACACAGCAAGACTGGTCAGAGACAGTTAACTCTGTCTCCCTGCCTCTGCTGGGGAGCACAGGAGCTCCGGCCATGTCACTGAACATGGGTCACTGACTCCAGGGCCTGTGGTTGCATACTGTTCCCATCTCCAGTTCAGAGGGGATGCTCTGGGAGTCAGCTTAGCTTTCCAGTCCATGAGAAGCTCACCCATAGTTTACATTTTCCAATATTTTCACGGTGACTAACAGTGTTATTGAACTCCAAGGAGGACAAGCTTATTACACAGGTCCCAGCCTCATCTTTGGATCTCACCACTTGCAGCCTGTTGTCTGAATGCTCTCCTTGACTGTGAAACCCTGGAGCCCAGTGCTCCCAGTGCTCCTGTCCCACATCTCCTTGACCTGTTATGAAATGTCTGTTCAAAATCAGAGAGCTGGCAAGGGACTCTTTGTCAGGAAGTGCAGTGACAGGACAAGGGGGAACTGTTTCAAACTGAAAGAGGGGAGATTGAGATGAGATCTGGGGAAGAAATTCTTTGCTGTGAGGGTGGTGAGACACTGGAAGAGGTTGCCCAGAGAAGCTGTGACTGCCCCATCCTTGGAGGGGTTCAAGGCCAGGCTGGATGGGGCTTGGAGCAACCTGGTCCGGTGGGAGGTGTCTCTGCCCATGGCAGGGGGTTGGAACTGGATGGTCTTTAAGGTCCCTTCCAACCCAAACCATTCTATGATTCTATGATCATATGATCTATGATGATTCATCAGTTTGTTCCCCATTAGAGTGGTTGATCAAAGCAAAAACCTGTGGCTCGTTGCACTTGCCTGAATCGGAGAACCCCACAGCTTATCTGATGTGAGCACCCATCTTCACAGAAGCTGACTGGAGTTGTCATTAGCTGCCTCCCTGCCTCCAAAAAAAGGGCTTGTCTGGGGCTAAAAAGTTATCTGGAGTCTCTGTGAGGGGAAAAGACTGGCCTTGCATGGAGAACAAAGCCTCTGAGAAGAGCCCAGAGCATGGAGAGGACATGGGCATGGGGATGGCCTTCCCTCCTACCCACCTACAGCACATAGGAGGCAGAAAGGTTGCTGGTCTTGGAAAGTCATGGTGCTGGTGCATTGCCCAACTCTCACAGAAAAGTTTCTGTGTTTATGGTAAAACAACCAAAAGCAAGGGCTGAGAGGATTCATTTTCTATCCCACAAGCAGGAAATCTGAGGGGCATTGCAAGAGAGGGAGATTTTGTTAAGCGGATTAACATATTAACTAAAAATAAAGATTGGACATATTTGGAATTCTAGGATAATCTCGCTTTTCTGGTGACAATAGAAACCACTCGCGCCTCTCTGCTCTGCTTTCTGCAGTGCTCAAATTTGTACTAGCCAGTTAATTAATGAGTTTATCTGTGTTGTGCATAAAAAAGATACGTCTATGCCTAGAGCACATGCTGACATTTGGGCCCAGATAATCTAATGATTGTCATGTTTGGATTCATCAGCTACGAGTGGAATGGTTGACCAGAAGATTTATTCTTAAATACAGGGTTGGGCTTTTTGACTTAATTACTTCACATTGATTTTCTCCGTACAGCATCTCCTTTTCATTTTGCCTATCCAAAACTCATGAACCTGATCAGGGAGGTTTTTAAAAAATCTCCTGTAGTCTCCATTTAGCCTGAAATGTCAAACCTCTGTGCCCTCCTGGCACTGTGTCAGAGCCCAGCCTGAGCCCGGAGCAGTCTGAGTGGTGGAGACATCCCTCGGAGATAACGGTGTCCACCCTGAGCTGGGCTGGATCATCTTCACCATCTCCAGTCCCACAGGTAGCTCATTCCAGCTGGCTTGGGTACCCAGCTGTGACTCGTGTGGTGGTCACCATAGGACGTACAAGCACGTGGGGGCTGTCGTCTTTTCTCACAATCGTGGTTCCTGCTCAACTTTTTCTGGCTAATGTTTAGCTAAGCAAGATGAAACATGGGCCTCCGTAGTGTGGCCCTCTCCCTCACATCAAAGAAAAGGAGCCTCATGGGTAGCTGGAGGATAAACCTAGGACCTTGGTCCAGGGAATTCCAGAATCGTAGAATGGTTTGGGATGGAAAGGACCTTAAAGTTCCAACCCCCCTGCCCTGGGCAGGGACACCT
>BJBW01007460.1:20532-55888 GCA_004320125.1 Scolopax mira | reverse complement strand
GGGGGGGTCGGTCTCTTCTCCCAAGGAACAGGGGATGGGACAAGAGGAAATGGCCTCAAGTTGTGCCAGGGGAGGTTCAGGTTGGAGATTAGGAACAATTTTGACGCTGAAAGGGTTATTAAGCCTTGGAATGGGCTGCCCAGGGCAGTGGTTGAGGCCCCATCCCTGGAGGTGTGAGGTTGACATGGTGCTGGGGAACATGTTTTAGTGATGGGTTTTTTGTCAAAGTTGGGTTGATGGTTGGACTCGATGATCTTGAAGGTCCCTTCCAACCCAGATTATTCTATGATCTTGTGCATTGTGGGGATGTCGGGGCACCCCCTGAGTAGCCCTGACTCAGCCCCGGGAACATTGAGGCACCTCATATGTCATGGCGTGGCTGTGGAGATGCTCGGGGACCCTCCTGTGTGGCCCCAGCCACCGTGGCCGGCCCGGGAGCGCCTCTGGCCAAACCCCATGCGTCACCACTGCTTTGGTGGTGGTGCCGGCAGCGCTCGGCTCTTTGGAGCCAGCCCGGAGTTGTACGGCAGCCAGACCCCGGGGCTTCCCTGCCGCCGCAGGCTGCGGGCTTTGATCCTCCCCGCTTTGGAGGATGCATCAAAGCCGGCGCGTCAGGAGACGGCTCCCGCCGCACTGGGGAGCGCAGGGCATGCGGCGGGTCCCGGCATGAGCCCGTGGGTCACGGGGCTACTCACATACCGAGCGTGCCCTGAGAGCGCAGAGCACCCCGGCTCCTGCCTCCGGAGGAGCGGCCGAGGGCTGGGTGCCATTGCAGCTCCCCAGCACCCACGGATCCGTCTCGTCCAGCTTTGTCCCGGCAGCGCCAAAATTCCCCCCACATGGAGGCATCAGAGCCGGGATGTGTAGGACGGGGATGGGACAGAGGGCACCTGGTTGAGGGGGTGAAGCGGGATTTGGGGGCATCCCGGTGCTGGCGATGGCAGGAATGATTGGGTGATGGGAAATCTGCATCTCGGGCTTCATGGGGACTGTGCCGTGGCTGGTGGGGCTTCCTGCGGTGCCTCAGGGGCAGCACCATCGGCACGGGGGGGTCGGTGTGGCAGCAGGATCATCCCCATGAGTGGTGCTGCATCCTGGCCAGGCTTTGCCAGGACACGGCAGTGAGGTTGGAGCTGGCCCAGAGGCAGCGGGTGCCAGCAGGAGGCGGGAGATGGAGGTGCTGGAGATGGAGGAGGCGGGGTGCTGGAGAGGGAGTTGGGGGGGGATAGTGGGGATCAAAGGGGGAGTGCTGGAAGTGGAGGGAGGGGGGTACTGGGGATGTGGGAGGGGTTACTGGGGAGGGATAGTGGGGATGTGGGAGTGGGATAGTGGAGATGGAAGGGATACTGGAGGTGCAGGAAGGGGATACTGGAGCAGGAGGGGGATATTGAGATGGGATACTGGAAGTGCTAGAAAGAGATGCTGGAGGCGGGGGGAGATACTGGAGATGGAGGGGAGACACTGGAGATGCAGGAAGGGGATACTGGAGATGGAGTGGAGGATGCTGGAGATGCAGAGGGGGATGCTGGAGGCTGGAGACAAGCAGGAGGAGATGCCGGGGGACACACGGGACACTTTGGGGGGGCTGCAGGAGGTACTGGGGATGTGTCTGCCCAGCCATGGAAGAGTTAACACTCCCCACAGCTCCTCGCTGGGTTTTCCTTCCAGCTGCTTTGGATCAGGAAGGTTTGTACTGGGGGAAAATTCCTGCGCGCAGCTGCGGCCCGTCCAGGCCACATTCCCCAGCCCCGGCATCTCGCGGGACGCGCCTCCCTCCCGCCGTCTGCCGGGAAACGCCGCCGGCCCCCCCCCGCCGAAATCGCCACACAAAGCACCTTTCTTTCGGGGACTGCTCATGTGCAGTACCAGGGACACAACCCCCCCCCAGTGTCATGGCGAGGTTTAACCCCGGGAGAGGGAAAAGCCCCTCAAAAAGCCACATCCTCACCCCTCCCCACCTCTCCTTGCAATATGGGGTTGGTTTGTCACACTCTGGTAATTCGGGGAGGGACAGGGCCCCCCGTCACGGGCACCACCCCACAGGTGATTGTGGCTCGTGCTGCCCTGGGCATGGCTGTGTCCCAAAAAGTCTGATTTTGAGGGAAAGGCGGCACCGGTGCAGGCAGGGGGGAAATGAGGGGAGGGGAAGTGGGGGGGGGGGGCTCATGGCTTCCCAGCCGGATGGTGCGAAGCAGGGATTTGGGGGTTTGTACCGTTTGGGGCAGGGATTTGAGATGTGGAGCTTTGCAGTCTTTGGAGTGAAGGTTTGGGGGTCGGGATTTGGGGACTTGCATCATTTGGGATGGAAAGTTGGGGTTTTGTGCCATGTGGGGCTTTCTATCTTTTGGGGCGGAGATGTGGGATTTAGGATTTGGGGCTTTGCATCATTCGAGGCTTCACACCATTTACCAGGTAGAGGTGTATAGAGCTATACACGGCCCCCTCTGCCCCCCAAACCCCTTTGCCACCAGCCCGTAGTGTCACCCGTGGGTCAGGGTGTCCTCAGCAGGGCGTTTTGGGGCCGGGGGGTGTTTTGGGGCTGGCGGGGAGGCGGCGCTGGCCTGAGGAGGCATCAGCCTGGCTCTCCTGCAGTACCTGCAGATGAAGTGGCCGCTGCTGGATGTGCCCACCGGTGCCACGCTGAAGGACAGCCGTTCACCCTCGCCCGCACACTTGGTAAGAGCAGCCAAATCCCACCGGGGTGATGGGTTTCCCAGGGGAAGACCCCGCTCCTGCCCCCTGTGATGCCGATCCGATGGCCATGGCGGGGGGTTTGGGGGAGGGGGTGGTGGTTTTTTCGCCCTCCCACGCGTTCTCCCTCGCTGCCCTGCAGTCGAACAAGGTCCCGGTGGTGCAGCACGCCCATCACATGCACCCGCTGACTCCGCTCATCACCTACAGCAACGACCACTTCTCACCGGGCTCGCCGCCCAGCCACCTCTCCCCAGAGATCGACCCAAAGACGGGTGAGTGTGGGGAGAGGACACAGCATCGGGCACATTCTGGGGAGCAAAGGGACAGGGACGGTATCGGTGCGGTGCCAGGAACGGGATGCTCTCCAACAGATGGTTCCTCTGCTTCCTGGGTGGTTGTCATGGCCTGGTCCCCGGATGGTGGGATGGGGATGGGGACAGTGGCCGGGGAAGGGTCCTCACCTGGTCATGGGCTTGGTTGGGGTGTGTGGGGATCCCTCCGTCATGGTTGTCTCAGCATCCTCTCCCTACCCCAGACAGGTGCTGAGGGAGAGATGGGGTGCTCAGAGACAGATGGGGTGCTCAGAGGAAGATGGGGTGCTTGGAGGAAGATGGGACGTGGGTGCTCTGAGAGAGATGGGGTGCTTGGCAGCAGAAAGGGTGCTCTGAGAGACACGGGGTGCTGAGAGGGAGAGGTGGTGCTGGGAAGGGGAGAGGGTGCTAGGAGGGAGCCAGGATGCTCAAAGGAAGATGGGGTGCCCGGAGGGAGGTGGGATGCTCAGGGGAGGCCGGGTGCGGAGTGCTCAGAGGCTGCCATGCCTGTGTTTTCACACCATTTCCCTTCTGTCCCCCTCTCCCTCCGCAGGGATCCCGCGGCCGCCGCACCCGTCGGAGCTGCCCCCCTACTACCCGCTGTCGCCAGGAGCTGTGGGGCAGATCCCGCACCCGCTGGGCTGGCTCGTGCCGCAGTAAGGATGGGCTGGGGGCTCAATGTCCCCTCTGTGTCCCTGGCCCTGGGAGCCTTGTGTCCCCAAGACCCTCCTCCTCTTCTTACATTCATCCACTTCTTCCCCTGCGGGCTCGGTGGGGTGCCGAGGGCTCCCACACAGGATGGGGAGGGAAGGACTCCCCAGTGCTGGACATTTTGGGAATTGTTGGGATGGAGATCAGCCAGGGAGCAGTTTGAGGGGCCCCGGGAAACGAGAAGGGAATTTTTTTTCCAATAAAGCTTGTGTGTTTGCAGGCAAGGACAGCCCATGTACTCCATCCCTCCCGGTGGCTTTCGGCACCCCTACCCTGCCCTCGCCATGAACGCCTCCATGTCCAGGTGGGTCTCAGCAGGGACGAGGGACCCTCCTTGGGTGTCCCCAGAGCTGGCAGCGGGTTTTTGGCATCTTCCCTGAGGATGACGTGGGATGTGGCCCCCCAGCAGCATCGGCAGTGGGTGCTACTGGGGACACCCCAATTTGCATGGGAACAGACCAGCCTCAGGAGGTTCTGGTGGCCTCTTGAGCTGCAAATGCTACCAGGAGGGTGCAGATGGTCCCCACTGGTGATGCTATGGGGAAAAAGTGACCTCCCCTGGACTCAGTGCATCACTTAAGTTGGGTTACCCACCTGCAAGGTGGAGCAAGTTCCAGTATAAAACCAGACTCCAACTAAGAACGCAGAAGGTTCACAGGAGTGTTTGGGATGGAAATGGGGGGCTGTCGGTGCCCATGGGGAGCTGACGAGCCCTTCCCTACCATTCCTGCTGCAGTTTGATGTCCAGCCGTTTTTCCCCGCACGTGGTCCCACCGCCCACCCACGGGTTGCACCCCTCGGGCATCCCACACCCGACCATCGTCTCACCCATCGTGAAGCAGGAACCCACCCAGCCCAGCGTCAGCCCCGGAGGCAACTCGTAAGTGGGGGACGGAACAGCCCCGGGGCTAGGAACAAATTCCCTTGGGGCAGAGAGGGTCCTGACCCACCATCCCTCTCTCATTGCAGGAAATCTCCTGTCACTGTGAAGAAGGAGGAGGAGAAGAAACCCCACATCAAGAAGCCGCTCAATGCCTTTATGTTGTACATGAAGGAGATGAGGGCCAAGGTGGTGGCAGAGTGCACGCTGAAGGAGAGCGCCGCCATCAACCAGATCCTGGGCAGACGGGTACAGACATCTCCCTCAGCACCAGCTTTGTGCCCACGCACTGCCCCATATGTGACCTTAAAATGGCTTTCATCCCCCTTTACTCCACCTCTCCCATGGCTCAGTCCCTTGTCCTGGTGCATTGCCCCCCCAGGAGGTGCCAGGGAGCTGGTGGGCAGCTGGGTGGCAACGGGATGGGGTAGGCTGGGATCCCTGCAGCCCCAAGGCAGAGCATCCTCGGGGCCAGCAGCAGGGCTTGGGGTTTGCAGTGTGGCTTTGGGGGGGTTGTAGCGTGGTCTCTTCTTCCCCTGCAGTGGCACTCGCTGTCGCGGGAGGAGCAGGCCAAGTACTACGAGCTGGCGCGGAAAGAGCGGCAGCTGCACTCCCAGCTCTACCCAACGTGGTCGGCGCGGGACAACTACGTACGTGTGTCTCCCCAAGCCCCATGGCCGTGGGGACCAGCTGAGAGGGGGTGGCCCCTTCTGTCCCCTTGCTGAGTCCCCAGGTTGCTCCTCTGGGGGTTTGGCTGGTGGGAGGCTACTTGCCGAGCTCGGGGAGGTCAGTTGTTAGGGTTATGGGGGGCAGTGGGCAATGGCACTGAGTCCCCAGGGATGCTCTTCTGCCATCGGTGGCTCCTGCATCCCTGCAAGCTGCCGTGGGCACTGTCAGCCCCACTTCTCTTCTGTCGAGCAGCCCCCAAGGGCTCTCCAGTGGCAGAAAGCCACCGAATGATTTTGTAATATTTTCCAGGGCAAGAAAAAGAAGAGAAAGAGAGAGAAACTGGCCCAGCAGCAAAGCCACGACACGGAGAGTGAGTATCTCCCCTGCCGGCCTCCTCCCTGCTCCAGGCTTTGGTTGCTCATGCTACCCTCCTCTGTCCTGCCCAGGTTCCCTGGCGTCCAAGAGCAAGAAGCCATGTGTGCAGTACCTGCCGGCTGAGAAGCCCTGCGACAGCCCTGCCTCCTCCCACGGCAGCATGCTGGATTCGCCCGCCACGCCATCAGCCGCCCTGGCCTCCCCGGCCGCGCCAGCTGCCACCCACTCGGAACAGGCTCAGCCCCTCTCACTCACCACCAAGCCAGAGGCCAGGGCTCAGCTCACCGTCCACTCATCCGCCTTCCTCTCGGGCAAAGCCGCCTCTTCTTCCTCCTCCTCTTCGTCTTCCTCCTCTTCGAGCCTCGGCAGCCCGCCCTCGCTCCTTTCCAGACCCATCCCCTTCACCTCGGTGTCCTCCACGGCTCTCCTGTCCTCGCCTCCATCCTTTCCAGCCACCATCCCGTCTCCGCAGGCTGCCCTGGCCGTGCTGCAGACACAGCCCCTTTCCCTGGTCACCAAACCTGCTGACTAAGGGAAAAAACTCGTCTCCTCTCGCCCCATCCCATCCATGCCCTCCCTGCTGTACATTGCAGAAGCCACAATCAAGATTCAAATGCAGCCAAAACCATTATTGGTCAATATTTGACCCTTTCTGAACTGTTTTGTAAGCAGACTGGAGGAGGGGGCTTTCTGCTGCCAGCAGTTGACCTAAAGACCATTTTTATTAAAAAAAAGAAAAAAAAGGAAAAAAAAAAAAAAGAGAGAAACCCTCCACAAGCTGCCAACAATGGAAATCTCCCACGAGCCAAACATGGGTATGAGCTGAGTGCCCATCGCTGCCACAGGGCACGGTGATGCCGATGGCCAGTGCTGCCATGCACGAGCACACGAGCACGCCCGGGCACCGACGCGGCAGGTGTGGAGCTGGGGCCGGTGCTCTATCCTGGAGGCAAGAGCAGAAATGCCGGCTGCTGACCTGGTGCCTCTGGATGATCCCAAATCCTCCCATTCCGCCGCTCTGCTCCTCGCCACGGTGATCACCCTTTGCTCCGTCGCGGCGAGGAGCCGGATCCTGCCCTCGGGATGCTGTGCCATCAGCCCTGCTCCTTCCCGCGGTCGTGCTGGGGTGGGCAGGATCCGGGGCTGAGCCCCGGGTGGGTTTTTTTATTTCCCCCCTTGAATCCTTGTTATTTTTCACAAAAGGAAATAAAACTACAGCTGCAACTTGCTGCGTGAGCGTGGTCAGTGAAGGAAGCACTCGCTCCCTGCCCATCACCACCTTGTCTCCACCAGTGCTCCAGCCCCGGGAAGCCTCTCGGGAGGGGGCTCCGGTCCAGCCCCAGAGCCGGGTACAGGGCCAGGCACAGCTCCAGCCCGAGACCATCACCTCCACTGATGGGCACAGGGTGATCTTGGGGTGTCCATCACAAATCTGTGAGCAAGCATACGGTTTGCTGGCAAGATTCAGGCAGGAGGACGTGGGGAATTAGGTAAAATGAGTTCAGGGGGTGCCTGAAAAGCTGAGGGGTGTGAGTTACTGGTGTCTATCACATGGCCGGGAACTGCAGGATGCCCCTGTGCCTGCTTCTTCCAAACCGGGAATGAAAAAACAGATTAGGATGAAAAAGGACTTGCACAAAAGCAACTCGGGGATGATCCAGTGGATTTTCAACCGATCTCAAATTCTTGGCCAGTTCAACACTTGAGCTAATTAAGACTCTTCCATCTCAGTATGGTTTTAGCAGAAAAAAAAAAAAGCCTATCTCAAAGTTTTCTTATTGAAAGTCATAATTTTGTTTTCTGTTGCAGATTTAATTCCGAGCTGCGCCCACCCAAAGGTGCTTCATGGTGTTTATAGTCCTGTTTCATTCCCCTTTCTGAATTTCTTGGCCCATTTCCAAATCCCAGGATCCAGTCTGGCTCCTCTCTTCCCACACCATTGTGGGGACTACAGTGTCCTTGGGCCCCTGTCACCCGTGGCAGTGGGCAACGTCCAAACCATCGCTATCAACGATGGTCTGAGCCCTTTCCACAGCTGCTGGCCCTTGGCTCAGTTTGGTGGGAGCTTTTTCTCACTTTGTGGGATAAATGACACCTTCGTCTCCTGTCGTGACATTTCTCTTTTCCTTTCTAGTGCCTAGCTGGTGTAAAAACCCACCGAAGATGCGTTTTTATGAAGATGGAGCAGCAGCAGATGTCCATCTGCAGGTAGAGGGGATAAGGGACCATCTTGCCCTTAAGGAAGACAGTGTCTGCATTTAGCAGATGTGAGCGAGCCAAGTGTGTGCCACGGGATGACACTGGCACCTGTAAATCCCAGCACATGACACCTGGATTCGAGGATTCCTATTTCCATATTGCAGCTGGGCAGAACCACCAAAAAATACCTCTGAGTGATGCCCCCAGCTGCGGGTGCAGACAAGCACCCAGCCTCCAGTCCTTGCATGAGCACCAGGGACACCTCAGGGCAAACATGGGGCCCCGTAGCCTTGTGAGAGTTCCAGATGACTTCTGCAAATGGTGATAGTACCTCCAGCAGGAGCACAGCTTCTCCCATCCATCCGAGGATCATCTTTTGGACTGGAAGTGACAGCTTAAATTCACAGCTCAGAGCATCCCAGTTGGGTGGTCGCTCCCAAATTCATTGCTCTAAGGGGTCCTGGCTAGTTAAGAGCCTCGAGCAGCAAGAGAGGCCTGCAGCAGACCCAGCTCCTGCAAACCATCTTCTTGGTGGCCACCACTAAAGCCTCTGAGCACGAAAAGGTGCCTGGGGCATCTTCATTCACTGTCGCACCCAAGACAGCCCTGAATGGGGTAAGCATTTCCGTTCCACACACCAAATTGTTTAAATTTCGTGCTTTCAAAGAACAAATTTGTAAATGCTGGGATAGGGAGTGATTCCTCCACAACAACACCCAAGAGGAAAGGCCATGATGCTTTAATTAATGGCATCCTGAGAGCGTGTCGCGCAGTTGTGCGAGATCCAGGACTGAGAGGATTAGAGTGTCACTGAAAACGTGCGTGGCCATTATTTGAAAAGAGGCAAAATGCAGCTTTTTTTAGAAAGGCTGTTCCAAGAAACTGTTTTTTTGCAAGGAACGTCTGGATCGCATGCAGCCTTGCTCTCCCCAGCACCAGGAGCAGGCTGCAGACAAACAACTTCTTGAATTAGATTTCATGGGAAATTAAAGGCATGAAGAGACCTGTCACAAGAATTAAAGTCTGAACCCGAGCCAGACAGCTTCAAACAGATGTTGGACTTCAGCAGGAGAATATTTCTTTGTTTTACTCGGCATTTTCCCATACAGAAAAGGAACATCTGTTCCGACGTGCAGTGCTCCTAAACTGAGACAGGTTTGGATTATCCCCTGCTAGAAGAGAAGCAACTGGCCACCAAAACCCTCAGGGCTTTGCTCCTCCTAGAGAAGAGGGCGAGACCCATTATGTGTTGCTGTGGTCTCAATTGACCGCACTGAAGCTATCTCAGTTGAACCATGCTGACCGTGGTGTCTATTGTGGGCCCAGAGAAGGGCAACAGAGCTGGTGAGGGGTCTTGTGAGGAACAGCTGAGGGAGCTTGGGGTGTTCAGCCTGGAGAAAAGGAGGCTGAGGGGAGACCTTCTCGCTCTCTCCAACCCCCTGAAAGGAGGGTGTAGCCAGGGGAAGTCGGTCTCTTCTCCCAAGGAACAGGGGATGGGACAAGAGGAAATGGCCTCAAGTAGCGCCAGGGGAGGTTCAGATTGGATATTGTGAAAAATTAGGAAAAATTTTGACACTGAAAGGGTTATTAAGCCTTGGAATGGGCTGCCCAGGGCAGTGTTTGAGGCACCGTCCCTGGAGGTATTTAAAAGCCAGGTTGACATGGTGCTTAGAGACACGGTTTAGTGATGGTTTTTATCAGAGTTGGGTTGATGGTTGAACTCAATGATCTAAAGGTCCCTTCCAACCTGGACAATTCTATGATTCTATCCTTCATGCTCACAGCAATATGGCTAGATGAAATCTTGCATTCAGACTGGTTATCAATAGAAAACAGATTCCTTAGCAGGGTTTTCTTTGTCCTCTGTGAGATGCTTCAATAAGAGGAAAATTCTGGGGTCTGTGTTTGTCACAGAAAAACCGGAATATCCGGTGTGTTTCAGTGTGGGTTGTTGTGGCAAGGGGACTTGGTAGCCCCTCTCCTCTTTTTTTGGACAAGTTTTAGGCTAAATTTCTCACAACACTTAACTTGTGCTCAGATTTGGGAGCTGAAATGGAGCCAGGCAGCCCTGGGTGCAGAGCTGAGCTGTGTGGAGGCCCTGGGGAGCTCTCTAACAGTATTTCCCAGTTATAAGAATTAACTTTTCAAACTTCCAACAAAAAAAACCTTACTGCCAAAGATTGTGGATTTTTCCTTTGGTCTCCTATGAAAACGAGGTATCTGACAGCAGAAACTCCTTGGTCCTGCTTTGTAGATGACTTTTTTTTCATAGGATGCATCCCAACCTCATCCAACAAAGGGGAAAAAGCGAGGGAGGGAATTAAATGGTGTCCCACAGAGAGTCGGCAGCAGAAGGAAGGGAGAGCAGGGTGTGAAGAGCAGGGAGAGGTGGGACAGCTGGATTCTGCCTTAGCGGAGAGGTACAAATCAGTGGGGATGAGGAACATCGTGCCAATGATGGGGTCCCCACTGCTCTCCCAGCTGTGGCAGATGTTGCCGTTAATCACAGCTCCAGACAGTAAAAACAGCACAGGGGCTGAGCCACGGCTGGGTTGAAGGGGGGTGAGGTAGACCTGCTCGTTTGGGGTTTGCTGTCATCTCCATGGGTGGAGGTCCACGTAGAAAGTGCGTAAAAGCAGCAGGAGGTATGGCCAGGCGGGAATGCTGGGAGAAGCCGGGTGAACGATGAAGCTGGAATTGGGAACAGGCCACTGCATCCTTGGGAGATGCACTTTAATCATCGTTGCCACCTATTTCCAGAGTGAAACGAAGTTCAAGAAGTGCCTGGCTGGGAATACTCCAGATGAGTGATGGCCACCGAGCCACGCCAGGGGTGGCCGGGAGCTGGGCTGTGTGGCAGCAGATGGGGCAGCACAGAGGAAAGGGGAAGATGTGCCTGTGAATCTGTCCTGGTCCAGAAACACGATGTACAGTAAGAAAAGGCTTAAAACCTCAATTAAAGGGGGCCACTTTGTGATGAGCTCAGCCCTAAACTCGCCACAGCTATTGGGGAGGGGGGTTTATTGCCAGGAGCTGGCAAACGTCTCATTAAGAGCTCGTTGATGGGAGAGCTTGCTCTGGTGCACGGGTAGCATCTGGGAGCCAGCTTGGTGCTTTCCCCATGTTTTTTTGGGAGCAGGGTTACTTCTGTCACCTCCATCCGCTTGCTTAATTGCAGCCATCTTGATCAAATGGCCCCCAGCCCCTTCTCCCTCCACAGCTCTGGCTATTCACTAATTGAAATGCCTAATGAGGTCCCAGGGGTCTCCTGCAGAGATGGAGCTAATTAGGGACTCCGCCATGAACCTGGCAAGCAGCAGCAAATGAAATGAAGGTTTCCTGGAACCTGCTTTTTTTGTGAGGGGCTGGGGTGGGGGCACACCAGATGTCCTGTTTCCCCGGCTCTGCACCGGGGTGAAGTGGGCGCTCCGTGGACTCCAGGCTCCTGCCAAAGCAGCTGGTGCAGAGGCAGTGGCTACACTTAATACATTTTAATTAGCATCATTAAATTCCTCCATTTGCTAATTGTTTCTCCTTTTGATCCTTTATCCTGACCAGATTAGGCCTTGGGGGAAAGGGACGGGATGGAGGATGCAGATGCTTCTGACAAGGTGAGAACTTTATTATCTCTAAGCGCAAGGTTGTCAACAGACCTTGGGAGACCGTGCTAAAATGCCGTGGTTGGTGCTAAATTAAAAGCCAGATTTGTGTGTTCAGCCTCTTCTTGGCCCTCGTGGCTATTCTCAGAAAGAGTCCTCCCCAAAAACTGACACCTCGTGTTTATGAGAAGAAACAGTACCAGTCTAGGAAACCAACCAAAACCTCCCTTAAGTGCGAAGGTAAAGGAGTTGTTTTTCACGTGATAAAGGACAAGCAGCTGCCACCACTTTGCAAAGCAGCTGAGTGGGATTGAACAAGAATTTCCTCCTCCTGCTTTGCAGTGGACAGAGGTAATAATCCTCAATCCTCCTTCTTTTCATCTGCGTAATTGCGCTGAAGCCAGAAGCAACTTCCTTGTTGTCCACATTGATGGCAGCTTCCCATTCCAGGAGCTGTGTGGGGAGGGTGCAGCCGCAGGGAGGTTAGGTGAGGTCGCTGTTTATTGCGTTTTAGCCAAGAAAACTGCTGAAAGAAAACGAGCCTGGTGTGAGCCACCGGGCGCTGAGCTGATGTCAGCCTCGTACTCAGTATTTTGGGCAGAATTCTGTTCCCAGATGCATTGTTGTAAATCCAGAGAAACTTGGCCTCTGTTCAGTTGCTCTTTACTTCCAGGGGTGTGAGTGAAAGCCAAACTGGCTGGGCATGAGAAATAGCCTCGCTTGTCTGTTTTAAATCTCAACAAAAGCATTAGGCCAACTGTTCTTCTGTCTCCTTAGAAAGGCAGGCATGGGTAGAACCGAGCTGGTAGGATTATTGGAATGTATTGAATTGAATAGAGGATTGGAAAAAAAAAAAAAAGAGAATAAAAATCAACCACATAATCCATCACACTCTGGGGCTAAGTCAGGATTAGTCCCCAAAGTATTATATCTGTGTGGGACCCATTTGCTTTGTATGTTTAATGATGCTCTTGATATTTTTCTGTGTTTTAGCATTAAATGGCCTGACTGGAGCAGCTAAGGGATTTGTGATGTTATTGTGATTCCTTCTGGAGACACATGAGACTTTGCTGCTTGGAGCTGCAGGACACAGCGTTACGGGTGACACCAGTAACAGCGGGAAGCGCACGCAGTCTGGAGTGGTTCATCACTGAGGAAGTTCATCCTGGGCAGAGATGAAGGCAAATCCATTGATCTAGAAGGAAAGAAGTGAGATGATTGGGAGGACAGATGGGGATTGTTAATAATAAACCAAGTAACAGGGACTTGATGGCAGAATTCATGTTCCTGAAAAACTGGCATCAAAGCTCTAACTGGTTTGGGAAGGACAGGCAGGGGGAAAAGCTGCAGATGAAACTTTTTTTGAAGAACGATGCACCCTCATGTCGACATCCCTGAACAGAGAGAGACAGACCTGTGCAAGGTCTGGGTAGCAGTAACGAGCACGAGGAAGACCCAGGAAGAAGGTCTGGAGCTCTTTGTTTTACCAGGATCCCCCAAAATCCTGGCCTAGCAGACATCTGCTGGAAAAGGAATCCAGCAGGAGGCAAAGCTGGAACAGCTGGGGAAGACAACTTTTGGACACAGCAGGTGATGCATGGCTGGGAGACATCCACAGATGACATCAATCACAGATCAAGGACACTCAGTGCCACCCGTCGCTCAGTGCTGTAGGGTCAACAGTTCACACACCTGAGGACAACAAATCTGTCTGAGGAGCTCAGCTATGGGCTCAAGACCCCCACAGCTGCCCAGACTGTGGGAGAAGGATGATAGGTGGACTTAAGAATTTTTCTACATTTTAATTTTATCTGCAGTAAGTACAGGTCATTTTCTATTCCAGGCAGCAGAGCGGGAGGTTGGAGATGGGGAGGATTATCAGTGAGACGTGATGAAATGCTTATGTTTGTTCTGCTGACCAAGCTGGAGGATTGTCCCCATCATCCTTCAAGGTGTGGGATGCCTGGAGAAAGCTCAGAAGAGAAGGAGAACAAACCCTACAGCAAACCATGGCCATTCAGTCCGGAGAAGGAGACGAAACAATCTTAGCCCATAAATTAACTACAGAGGAAAGGAGTAAATAGCCCTCTGTGCCCACGGAGAGCCAAAGGCCAATTTTCTGCTTCTGGCAGAAAGAGCTGGAGTTGAATAGGATGTGTCTGGTCCAGCCAAAAAGATAAGAAAAAGGTTATCAGAGGTGCTGGACTGGCCACGATCCCCCGGCGTGGCTGTTGTCCTCAGGGGCGCTTTGGGAAGCAGTCCTGAACCAAAGGAAGGGAAATTCGCCCCGTTTCTCACCAGTGTCCTCCCCACAGGAGGGAGACAGCCCTCGGGTGAGGCCTGACCAGGGAGGGCCCGGGGCAGAGAGAGGGCCTGGCGCCCCACAGCACGGCTCGCTGGCCCCCTTTTGGGCCAAGGCCCGGCGCTGGTTTCTCAAGGCCTAGAAACGGTCCCCAAACCGGCCAGTTTTATCTCAAACTACTGCTTTTCACCCCAAAGACGCAGCCGTTTCGCTGCGCCACGCCCCACCTGCAGCGGATGGGGAAGCCCCGCCCCTAATTTGCATAATCAAACCACAATTCGTCAGAGCAGCAGGCCATCTTCCCTAAGCCCTGCCCCTCTCCTCCACAAGCCCCGCCTCTCCTAGCAAGCCCTGCCCCGGCCATCTCAAAAGCCCCGCCCCTTCTCTCTCCCCTCCCCCCGGCCCTGCACGGCCTCTCGGCTCCGCTGCCTCCCCGCTCTCGCGAGATCTCCTGTCGGAAGTCGGCCGTGCCTCGCCGGAAGCGGAAGTGGTCTGGCCGGCCGGTGGCGGATCGGGTAGTTCCCCTCGGGTTGCCATGCCGCTGCGGCTGCTTCTGCTGCTCCTGGCGCTCTGCGCTGCCGCCCGAGTCCAAGGTGAGAGGCCGGCGAGGGGCGGCAGGGTCGAGGGAAGGCAGTGAGAGGGGCCTGCGGGTCGGGGGGCATCCGGATCGGGGCCTTTGGGGGGACCGGCGGGGAGGGCCCCGCGGAGAGGGCCGCTGAGGGGGAGTGATTGGGCTGGACACCCGGCAGGGCGAGCAAGAGAAGTCAAGGCAGGGTCTGACACAGGCTCCTGGTTTGTGGGGCTATTCTGTTGTTGGGTCTCTTCAGCGGGTGGGGGGAGGCTGGCGGGGGGCCGGGAGCCCAGGGCGGGTTTGTCGCCCTTTTAGTTCCCCCCCGCCACCTCCCTTGCGGGGGAGTTTCCTTCCCCTTTCAGCGGCGATGGGGAAGCTGAGTTGGGCAGCCAGGCGTGCTACAGATACAGTGTGGGGACAGGCACTGACTGTGACCTCTGTGTGTTTGCTGGCAGCTGAGCTCAACCAAACTGACAGTTCAGCAGGCGGTGGTGCAGCCTCCCAGCCTGAAATACATAATGGCCAGGGAACTCAAGGGGGTGACCACTCGGATACTCTCAAAAAGCAGGCAGAGCACCGCTCCGAACCAGCTCAACCCAATGATAAAGAGAACAAATTGAACACAAGCGACGAAAAGAAGATGGAAGCAGACCAGAAGAGCACGGACACATCTGATCACAGCAACAGCATGGGGAACCAGACCAGTGGCCAGAGTGGCAGTAAGCAAAGCAACAATCAGGCTGTCAATGGCAGTGACAATCAGGGCAATGGTGGTACAGGGAACCAGGGCGACGGCAATGGCAGTAAGGAGGAACGCAGCGACAATGGTCAGCAGGACAGTGGCAGCCCCGGTGCATCCTCGAACAGCAATAACCCCAGTGAGCAGACCAATGGAAACTCCAGTAACCAGGGCAGGCACAACCAGAGCCAGGACAGCAGCAAGAAAAACCAGGAGGGCAACACCGAGAACCAGGACAGGCAGGGTGAGAATGAGGGCAGTAACAATGAGCAGCAGAGCGACAATCAGGAGAACAAAAAGAACCAGGGTGGCAACAAGCAGGATGAGGATGATCACGGGGACCAGGGCAACAACCAGGACAACACTGGCAACAACCAGGACAACACTGGCAACAGCCAGGGCCAGGGCAGCAATGGGGGCAACAACAATGTGGATGAGGCCAACAAGGATGAGAATGAGGACGGTAATGGCAAGAACCAGGGTAATCAAATGGACTCAGCAAGAGATAAAAATGGACCATCACAATCAGCTTCCTCCACTGCTGAAGGGGATGATGAAGAAAGCCCTAAAGAGGATGAGGCTAAGGAAGGCAACAATGCCTCCTCCTTTGGTGAGGAGAGAAAGAAGAGTGTTCCTTCTCTCACCAGGGACCAGTCAGAGAACAGCCACTTCTTTGCCTACCTGGTGACCACAGCTATTATTGTTGCTGCCTTATACGTGGCGTATCACAACAAACGCAAGGTGAGCAGCTGTGCTCCTTCCCCATGCTCTCAACATCTCCCCTACACTTCAGGAGCTTCTTCTTCTCTCGCTGGTCACCGCTGCACAGTGGGACCTGCTTGGTTGGAGAACTTTTCCCTTGCCCTGACTTTTTTTTTCCTCACCTCAGCTCCCACTTGCTGCACAGTGTGGGTTTGGTTAATATTCATTCGAACCTCAGTCCTGACATGGCAGGGGAATGGCAGGTGTGGTAACTGGGATTGGGGTTGGATCTCTGGAAATTAGGTGGCCTCAGCTCTGGTGGTTGTTTTCAGCTGAGGAAGACGAAAAAGGAAAGATCTATGGAGTTACCCCCTTAGCAGGTTGCAGAAGACTTGGCCTTAAATAGTCTCGCAGCTCAAACTACACAACTGTCTATTTAGTTTTATTGGTTTTTTCATCCTGTAAAGCTATTTTTGAGGTAGGAGAAAGAAACCACATTCTTACTGTTTTCTGCACGTTAGACATAAAGTCTAAAAAGGTAAAAGGTAAAAACCTGCTTTCAGTCTTAGCTAGGTTTATATATTTGCATTTACTTGTTTTGAATGCTTTTTCGAATGAAATATGGTCACTAGGGAGAGGTGAGTGAAGCTGGTCTTTGGCCCATTTCAGGTGAGAAAAGGCTTATTTGGTCAATACTGTCCCACTCACCTTGTCCTCTCTTCTCTCTCCCTCCAAAGATCATTGCTTTTGCTCTGGAAGGAAGAAGATCCAAAAGTGGTCGACGGCCCAAATCTGGTGATTATCAGCGACTGGATCAAAAGGTAAGATTTCCCTGAAACAGGTGCTGCCTCTTCCTGGGAGCCCAGCAGCCGGGAGGAGGTTGCAGTTCCTGGTGTTCACTGTCAACAATATAGTGGCTTTTCACATATAGAAATGGTCACAAATGGTCCCGGAAAGCAGAATTTTTAGCAAAAGCTCTGTTCTAGAAACAGTTTTGCCAGAAAAGGGAAGCAGTAATGCTGAGAAATGATGGCACAGAGGGCTAACAGAGCAGAGGATTGACTCTTGAGCTCAGGTGGTCTGAAAAATAGTTTGTCAGTGACTTAAATGACTTTTTCAAAGAAGTTTTTAGCCAGAGAAGGGCTGGATTTGGGGAGAATTCTCTTCTTTCTTCCCCCTGAAACTTTTTTTATGTGTTGTCTTTGAAGTCAAAAGTGTCTGTAGTTATTTTCTGCAACGGGAGGAGGAGGAGATGAGGAAAGAAAATTTTTTTAAAGTTGAAAAACTTAATGCTGAAACTTAGCCTTTCAGAAGGCTGTTAATATTTGGAGGGAACGTGATGGTGGCCGTTTCCAAGTGCTGTTGGGGATTTGGCTTATATAAAACTCTGGGTAGCCGTGGCCTCAGCTTGTTTTCAGCTCTGCAGCATCATGGTGGACTTTTTGGAGTGGAAGCTCAGCTCTCCCTTCCTGAACTGCAGCCGTGCCTGCCTGGGGACGCCGTCTGAGTGCTGCTGAGACCATTTGCCTGCTTGAGCCTCCCTGTTTAGTCTCACCAACGTTTGGGGAATTCGTTTCCCTCATCAGGAATTCCCTGCCTTGTCCCTGAGGCACAGTACAATGGGCAGGGAGTTAGAAGGAGCTTGGTTTTTATTTGGAAGCTCATCAGAGACCCTCAGCCTGCTGAGTAGAAAAGCCACGCTGAGCTTTCAAATTATTGAAATCTTTCTTTTTGCCTTTCCAGATCTAGATTGCTCCTTGGGTATTCAGTGGAATAATGACAGCTGGTGATGACAATGCAGGCACGTGGGGACGCCCACCACCTCCCCCGCTGCAGCGCCCCGACTTGCAGCTGCGCTGCCGTGTTCAGATTTCAGACAACAGGAAGAAGGGGAAATGCTTTTCATTTTGCACCTGCACCTTGGTAACGTTGAACCTCTCACTTCCTTGAGACGCCTTTCTCCTTTCCCAGCTGCCTGAAGATGAACTCGTTTTTCCCTTGGCCTTCTGACCCGGGGAAAGCCAATGCCCAGCACTTGACAGAACTTTTGAGTCCAAATGAAGTGGAATTTGCTGTCTACTGTACTGACGTCTCCAATAAATGCGCCTGCGAAATGAGCCATCTGACTCTTCCCCTGACAGAGCCATAGAGCTGCCTTTGTAACCAGCACGGTCTTGCCTGAGACACAGATCTTCTTCTCTTCTGTCTGTCGTATTTGGATGCTGAAGTTTGGCACGTGACTGATTGCACTAGTTTGGAAGTGATCTGCCAAGGACTCTGATGTGATTTGATTATTTCCTCTCTCTGTGATGAAGTTAGGGTTTATCAGCTAAATTCTTTCTTTCTGCACATCTTCAGAAATGCTGGAGCGGGCTTTGGCTCTGGGGTTGTAGCTTAAACTCCCTCACCTGCATCTTCTGCTCCAGGCAGGGCTTTTCTCTCGCACTCCCCAGAGTTTAGATGTTTGCACTCAGGTAACAGTGGTGGTGTGATGCTGTGAAGAAGGCAGGTTAGGCTTAGAAAGCTTTGTGCCAAATTGCCACGGTGTAGCTGTAGCACATTTTGCCTTGGAAAATTGCTTTCCTTCCCCCTTCTAAAATGGAGTTATGTGGTAATGTAAAATGTACAGTAATCCCGAAGCATTTGGGATGAAGGAACTTGCAGTCCTGCACTTCAGAAGTGCAGTTCCTGAGGCCATGGGGTGACCAGCTCCACTGAAGGAGCCTCCACACGTGGAGAGCTCCCCGTGGCTGAGCGCTCAGCGCTGGCTCTCGCTGGAGAAGGGCTAATTCTCCCCCTGAGCTGAGCGACGAGGGGCTGCTGGTCCCCGGGCTGCCCCAGCCTCCGCAGCCCCTCTCACCTTGGCAAACCCTCGTAGCTGGCAGCTTCTTCCACCTGTGAGTCACCTTGGGGCGTCCCCTCCCTCAGGTCACCCCCTGAGCAGGAAAGGGCTCGTCCCCAGCTCCAAGGAGCTTTCTGTGGTGGGGTGTCCGTGTAACCAGCTGCTTGTCACAGAGCTGGTTGCTTTGGTCTCTCTGCGGATGCTTCCGCTGAGGCCTGGGACACACTGGTTATATTTAAGGCAGCAAAACCTGCTGATTCACGAGTTAGAGCCGTGAGGTTGGTTTTAGTTTTATAGTTCTACTCCAAAAATGTTTGTTTGAGACGGGATGTTTCTGCAGAGGGCGTGAACCGCCCTGCCCAGCTCGTGCTTTTGTTTTTTCCAATATGGGCAGAAATAAGTCGGTCTGAGGCACAGAGAGCTCTTCACACGGGTGCCCGTCGGTGCCTGAAGCTTGTGCCAGCCGTGTGTGAGTCACCCTCCCCGGGCACCCACTGCCCAGCTGCGCAGGAAGAATCCTGCTCGGGGTGACTTCCCTCCATCTGGCTGCGAAAGCCACTGAGGGGGTGAGACTGGCCCTTTTCTGGCCTTCCTGAGGTTGTGAACAATTGGTAATCTGCCCTGCAGTTGCTAAAGATAGTCATATTTGACAAGGGCAAAGACATTTCCTTGTCTGGACATGAAAGTTACAGCTGTATTTATTTTTTTTTCCCCTGTTTTTCTCTCTCCTAAAAAGAAAAAAATGCTTTTTTTTTTTTTTTTTTTTTTTTTTTGCTAGCTGTTAGCAAGCATAAAAAGGGGGACAAAGTCCTTCTTGGCTTTAAATAGCTCTCAAGGTTTCTGTAGGAAACTTTTCTGATGGTAAAAGCGCTTGCAGAAGCTATTTTGGAGAACGGGAGTGTGAAGTGGGGGGAAGAGAAGGGGGGGAAGTCTGGGAATGTAACCCTTGGGGGGAAAATGTGCCTTTGGAAAAGGGTGGGACCTCCCGTGACACGGCTGGGCGGTTGGAGAGATGCCACAGGATGAGTTGGAGGCCAGCTCTCACCTCTCATGGCTGATTTATGGGCAGGATGTGAGTGGGAGTGGGGGGCTTTTGTCTGGTGGCAGCGGGGCTGAGGGGAAAACCTCTTCCAACATGTGAAATCCCACGTGCTCCCGAGCTGCTCACCCCTGAGTTTTTAGAGTGTGTGCGCTGTTTTCCTGCTTGGTCCTTTTCTTTTTTATTTTGTAATTAAAAAATAACTTACAAAGTGGGTTTTTTTTTTTCTACCATCTTGCTTTTCTATCCCGATGCCTTCCGGTCCCCTCTCATCCCGAGCAGTGCTGGAAATCCCACCAGTAACAGAGAAGGGAAGCGAGGGAGCTCTTGGGAGAGCGGGACCCTCGTACCTCAAAAGTCTCCCCCCGTGGGGTTGGACGGAGCATGAGCTCATTAGATTAATGAGGACATCACCTGCCTCTGGGAGCCCTTGGTTTGCTCGGTGCCCCCCAGGGCTCAGACAAAACAGAACTGCCCCATTTCCCAGGAAGTGGAGGGTTTGGGGAGAGGCAGAACTCACACTGGGCTAAATTGGGGGAATTTCCCCCTCAATCTGCGACCCTCTGGTTCCCGGGGGCAGCACGTTTCTGAAATTGTCCAGGAAGTGTGAAACCTCTGGGAGTGAGACACAATTTGTTGATTTTGATGCCATTTAAATTTATGCAACATGTTTCAAACTGGTCAAGGTGCGTAACCTTTTCCCTTGGGACACAACACATTTTTGAATGGACGGTATCTGTCGGTACGGATGGTTTTTTGCCAAATATTACTACTTTTAGGTTGGCTGTGTTGCCAGTTTGAATCAGCAAATGGTTTGTTTTCTGCTACAATGAAATGCAAATTGCTTTGAAGGATCAGATTTTTTTTTTATCTTTCTTTGTACTGTTTTTTTTTTCTCTGTGGTGAAGTCAATAAATGGATTTAAGAACAATAAATGTGGAGTTTTCACCTTTTATTTTTGTATTTTTCTGTGTGTTCTTTTCGTGGCCTCCTTTGAAACTTGGTGCCGGCAGGGCAGGTTAGTTCCTCTTTGTGCAGAAAAAAGCAGCTTTTTTTATCAAGTCTTTGAGCCGAATGGTTTGTCCTCAGAGCTTTGAGTGCTCCATTTGCATGTGCAAAGGGGGTCCCTGGTGACTGGCCAACCCTGCAGCTGGATGGGGCTGAGACAAGGTCTCAGCCAAGAGCAGATTTGAAAGTCACTGGTCGCTTCCCCATGGGCTGGAACTGGCGGCGCCGTCCCTTGGAGGCACCGGAGCAGAGGGATCTTGGTTACATAGGAGATGTAGGACCATCTCCTGACCTTAGGAGATGGCCACCATGGCTTCACCAAGGACAAATCGTGCCTGACAAATTTGGTGGCCTTTTATGATACTGCCACACACTTGGTGGACAAGGACAGAGTAACAGATGTCGTCTGCCTGGACTTGTGCAGTGTTTGACACTGTCCCACACGACATCCTGGTCTCAAAATTGGAAGCTGATGGATTCAATGGATGGACCACTTGGTGGATAAGGAGCTGCCTGGATGGCTGCACTCAAAGGGTTGTGGTCAATGGCTCAATGTCCAGTTGGCGGCCAGGGATGAGTGGTGTTCCTCAGATGTCCATACTGGGACCAGTGCTGTTCAACATCTTTGTTGGAGACGTGGACAGTGGGATTGAGTGCACCCTCAGCTAGTTTGCCGACCAAGTGCTGGGTCCTGCACCTGGGACGTGGCAATCTCAGGCACAAATCCAGGTTGGGCAGAGAATGGCTGGAGAGCAGCCCTGAGGAGGACTTGGGGTTGGTGGTGAACAAGAAGCTCAACATGAGCCATCAGTGTGCACTGGCAGCCAGAAAGCCAACCACATCCTGGGCTGCATCAAGAGAAGTGTGGCCAGCAGGTCACGGGAGGTGTTTCTACCCCTCTGCTCTGCACTTGAGAGACCCCACCTGGAGCTCTGTGTCCAACTTTGGAGTCCTCAGGAAGGACATGGACCTGTTGGAGATGTCCAGCAGAGGGCTGTGAAGATGATCAGAGGGATGGAGCCCTTCTCCTGTGAGGACAGGCTGAGAGAGCTGGGGTTGCTCAGCCTGGAGAAGAGAAGGCTCCAGGGAGACCTTATAGCGATCTTCCAATATCTGAAGGGAGCTACAAGAGAGGCAGAGAGGGACTCTTGGTCAGGAAGTGCAGTGACAGGACAAGGGGTAATGGTTTTAAATTGGAAGAGGGGAGATTTAGATTAAAAAGAAAGAAATTCTTTGCTGTGAGGGTGGTGAGAGCCTGGCCCAGGTTGCCCCGAGAAGCTGTGGCTGCCCCATCCCTGGAGGGGTTCAAGGGCAGGTTGGAGGGAGCTTCGAGCAACTTGGTGTGGTGGGAGGTGTCCCTGCCCAGGGCAGAGGGGTTGGAACTAGGTGATCTTCAAGGTCCCTTCCAGCTCTCACCATTCTATATGATTCTATGATAGAGTTTAAACTGCTTGAACAGCTCGGTTGTGGATCTGTCCTGCTGTATTTCTTCTTCCACCCACAGGGAGGCTCCGAGGAGGACGCGGGTCTTGGTGCAGCCTCTCTTGGAGCAGCAGGGACTGGAAAAGCCAAAGCCCAGCAGTGCCATGGCTGCTCCCCACGGTGTGGGACAGGGACGAGAAGGTGCCGTGATCGATGACAGATAATGAGGGCACTTCTGGGTAGTATCTGCTGCTGCTTCCTGCAGTCAATGGAAGAAACTTTTTCCTTTCCCCTACATGGTCCCTAAAAGGAGAAAATCCATCCTCCTGCACTCTCCTCCAACTTGGCTGCCCACCAGCCTCCTGGCAGCGAGTGACGGGGTTGCTGAGAGTTTGGAGGAGGAAAAACAGGGTGGAAATTGGGAATTAAAATGAAGATCCTTCCTTTGTCTGCATGGGGGTCTGGATTGAGAACTCTTCTGATTCTTCCTGCGGGGTTGGAGCATTGTGCACTCTGCTGTGCATCTTTAGGGCCAAGGAGCAAGAATTACCCAATTGTGCTCCCAGAGCACAAGATCCCGCTTCCCCTCAGCTCCAAGAGTGCTGTGAAGGTGTCAAAACCATTTTATTCCTACAGGTGGAGGCAGAAGGAGCAACCCCACTGGTCCCTGGAGGGAGAAGGCAGCCGCGTGAGGGTCCCATCACGTGTGCCAGGACACCGGGAGCGTGGGCTGTGCTGAGTGGCTGCACCACCCGGCAGACAAACTTCAGGAGTGGAAAACAAATGCTCAGTGAAACCAAAATGACCTCTGGGCTGGGCTGGGCCCTGCTTACCCGAGCTGGATTGCTCAGGGCGATGCTGGGGAATAGCGATACGGTCGGAGTTTATCCAGGAGGGCGGAGGCAGCACCGGTTCGACACACCGTGTGGGTACAGGGTGAAGCTCTGCCTCCTTGGAGCAGGTCTTCACCCCCCACCTTCCCTCCTTCCCCAGCCACTGTGGGACCCATCCCCTGTCTCACAGACCAGAGACGTCCCTGAAACCATTCAGGCTTTTTGATTGACGTGGATTTTGTGCTTATTCTTGGGAACGAAGAGAGAGTGGGAGGAGAGAACCTTGAACAAATACATTGTGTCACAGAATCACATGGGGTTGGAAGAGACCTCTGGAGATCACCCAGTCCACCCCCCTGCCAGAGCAGGGTCACCCAGAGCATGTCCCACAGGAACGTGTCCAGAGAAGGAGACTCCACCACCTCCCTGGGCAGCCTTTTCTAGGGCTCTGACACCATCACAAGAAAGAAGTTCCTCCTCATGTTTAGGTGGAACTTCTTATATTCAAGTTTGTCTATGGCAGGTCTATGTCCTGCTTGTGAGCTGTGGAGGAGGGTGGCATGGGGTGCTGCTGTGGGACACCCTCCTGCGCTTGGATGGGATCAGGTCCCATGGGACGATGTGCCTCAGCTCCACTTGCCTTGTTAAAACCTCCCCTGGGGCAGCTCTGGCACATCCTGGGCTGAGCCCACCACGTTACCACCGGGGTTTTCTGTTGGTTTTCTTGTCACTTGTCCTTTTTTTCTTTCCTCCATGTGTGAGAGGGGACTTCTTGCAGCCAGGGTGCTGCTCTTCACTCCCTCAGGTTTCTCCAGCAGAGCCAGCAGCTCTCAGACACCATCTGCCCCCACTGTGATGGGTGCTGAGAAGGGGAAGACCTCCTCCAGCAGGTTGGTGACGAAGCAGGGCATCTCCTTGTACCCCTGGTGGGTGCCCCTGGCCTGGCAGCAGAAGGCCACCTCCCAATTAATGCAAGCCATGAGGCAGTTGAGGTCCAGGTGACGTTCCTCTCCCTCCAGGACCTTGAGCAGAGCCTGGAGGAACATGGAGCCGGAGATGTTGCAGAAGGCCATGTAGCCTGTGGAGCACAAAGGAAAGAGAGGGATGTGGGCTGTGCCTGCAGTGGCAGTGCTTCTCAGAGAGGACATCACCAGGGTGTCGGGGCTGCCCCTTACCTGGGCTGCAGGCAAACATCATGGTGATTTGGGGAGGGATGGAGAGGTAGTCTGAGAAGCCACCCAGCACAGGCTTCCACTGTCACACTCCACCATCACCCCCTGGTCCAGTTCTCTTCCCCAACAAGCCTGTAGGCACAACGGTGGCCATGAGCTTCCCCCATTCCACTCTCTCCCTTCTGCCTGGCTCCAGGGCTCCCAGAGGCTTTCTGTGGACCTGGGCCGCTTCCTGGCTCCCACTACCCGAGCCCTACAGCCCCACACAGTTTGTCTCCCACCTCATCCATCAAGCATCTGCCTCCATTCTTGGTCTTGCCTTCCCCAAACCTCTCATCCCCATGAGCCTGGAGCTGGGGCTCCCTCCTCTCTTCCCCAGATATTTCTCATGAGCCTGGTTCCCCTGGTTCCCCTCATTTCCCTCGTTCCCCTCATTCCCCTCGTTCCCCTGCTCTTGGTGTTTACCCCTCACCTCCATGGTGAATGCAGTGCTGCCCGTCCAAACCCAGAAATGCACCTGGGAAATGCAAGAGTTCACTGGGAAAGAGATTCCCTTTGGAGTGGAGCTGATGGGCAGCCCAGTTCCTGTTTGGCCCTTTATTCTATGTGATGGTTTGGTCTTTCCCACAGGGACAGGGTGGCAGGCTGGCATTGGGAAGGTTCTGGAGAGGGACTAGAGTTCTGAGGACACATTTCATCCCTACATGGAGCTGATGGTTGAGACCTGATGGAGCAGGGGACGTGTCCCAGTGTGAGGGGAGCATCCCCTCACCTCTCCCTCTGCCTGCCAAATGCTGGTGCTAAATCATAGAATCATGGGATGGTTAGAGTTGAAAGGGACCTTCAAGATCATTGAATTCCAACCACACTCCCCTGGGCAGGGACACCTCCCACCAGACCAGGTTGCTCCAAGCCCCCTCCAACCTGGCCTTGAACACTTCCAGGGATGGGGCAGCCACAGCTTCTCTGGGCGGCTTGTTCCAGTGCCTCACCACCCCCACAGTGAAGAATATCTTCCTAATATCTAATCTGAATCTCTCCTCTTACCCCTTGTCCCGTCACTACAAATCTTGGCTCAGGATGAGGCACCAGCGATGCCACAGCACAGAGAGGTGGATGGAGACCACCAGGAGCCCGAGAGTTGTGGTGACACTGAGGGGACCAGCCCTTCTCTTGCCACCCTGGCTCTGGGCACCCTCTGCCCTGTGGTGTTTGAGAGCCTTCCCCAGCACCAGCTTTGCCCACTGACCCTTGTGCCCCAAGCAGGGTTGTGGTCTGGCTGGGGGATGTCCCCAGCTGTCATAGCAGCCAATCCCTTTCCCAGAAGGAAATGAATGCTGGGAATGATTTACACTGGCTTTCAGCTGGCAATGCTTTTGGATATTTGCATAATGTTTGCTCAGCTCTCTGCTGGGGTCTGCTGCTGGGTTATGTGTGTGTGGGGTGAGATAATCCTGCCTGCTGGATCAGCGTTAAGGTGGACTTCCAAGGCTCCTCTCCTGCAAGAGCATGTTCAAGTTCCCCCTCTGGCCTTAATTTTTTTTTTTTTCCCCCTGCTCCATCACCAGTTCTCAGACGGGCTTCTCCCAGCCCTCCCCTGGGGGGTGTCTGCTCTGCCCAAAAGTCTGGGTGATGGGGTTTGAAAGCAGCTTTTACTGATTCATCCGCAACCCGGAGGTGTCTGGGGGAATATCTGAGCCCAGAAGCATCATGTATCGTGGCAAACGACTCGGTTTCACCCCAGGTTGTCTAGAAGGTGCTAAGCCCTGGGATAAACTCTCCCACCTGGAGACACTGGGAAAGACTGGGGCTGTTTCCTGAAGAAGGGACACGTGTAGGGGTGATGAGGGGCCAGGAGAGGACTGTTTTCAGTGAGCAAAGACACTTCAGAATCAGTGAAAGCACAAAAAAAAGAGGGATGGAGAGTTGTGGTGGAAAGATGGGGAGCGACAAAAGGATTGAGTTCCACAATTAAAACACACTTTTACCAGCAGCAACCTTAAGCCTCATGCTTGTGCCAGTCTAATTCTGCACAAACGTAGCCAAAAGGGGATCAAATTATCACCCTGTTACCTGGATAAAGAAGATTTGGGGGATTTTGGTGAGCACTGGGCACTTCTTTGAGGATAAAATCTGGAAAATCCGGGTCAGTTCAACCGGCTCTGAGTCACAGCTGAGTATGAGCCCCTGCTTCCTGTGGCTGGAGATGATGCTCACAAAGTGCTCCCCGTGCTCGTGGCCACACTCTGCAGCAATGTGGCCAAACCCTTGCCACCAAGCCTCCAGGCAGGGTGTCACGGGGGCAGACATGGACCCAGAGAGGTTGCCCAGCTCAGAAGGAGGCAAGGAAGGGGTTCAGGGCTGGCAGGGGGATGCCTACCTTGATGGTGAAGCTCTTCCATCTCCTTGGCCTTCTTGTTGTGCTCCAGCTTCACCTTGTAGTTGAGCCATGAGAGCGTGTTGGAAAGCTTCTCCGCTTCTCTCCTGGCTGCCCTCCATGTCCCCAACTCACCACCACTGCTGCAGAAATCAGTGTGAACAATGATAAGAGCCCGGCATTGCCTGGGCTGGGCCATGCTGGGGTGTCCCCTCGGGTGCCTTGGTGGCCTCCAAACCTGCACTGCACTGGAGGGGAGCTGGGGCTTGACCCTGCAGTGTGTGCTCCCTGGGGAAGTGCAGGGGAGCGGATCCCGGCTGCCACGGCGCTGGCACCACTGATCCTCAAGGGCAAGGCAGGAGCAGTGCCCTGTCACCTGCTGGGCATGCGGTGGCACCAAGCGTGTGTCATGGGGGACCGAGAGGGCTGGGGCTTGTCCCCAGGTTTGGTGGGCATCACTGGCTGTGGGAGAGCTGGGCTGGCACTGTCCAGAGCTTGTGGGGCATACATGGGGAGGTGGGGGGGGGGAAAAAAGAGGAAATTGTTTTCTCCAAGGGGATGGTGAGGGTTTGGAGAGGGCAGGGGGATGGAGACACCTTCGTGGCTGGAAGCACCAGGACCAGCTGGACCATCCCACCCTGCCTTTCTCACCTTCTCCTAGTCCTGGTGTCACCCCAAAGCCGGGCAGCTCCTGCTCCCCATCACTGCCCGCGGGGAAACTGCCCCTTCCAGCTTCCCCTGTGAGCTCCTCGTGCAGCTTTTCTGGACAATGTTGCTCATTGCCTGACCCTGCCTGCTCCCCACTGGCCTTGGGGTACCCAGTTATGCACTGGTGCATAACTGGTGCATACGGGGTACCCACTTCTGCAATTATTCCTCCCCAAAAGCAGCCAGTGCTGGAGCAGGATGAGCCCCAATGAGGCGCTCGCAAGGAGGGTGTCTCCACTGCACCCCTTCTCCCCTTCCCTCCGCAAAACCCATCAAAAAGCATCAGCCCTGCTCATCCCACACCACCAGGCGCCAATCACGAGATGGTTGTTAGTGTTTTATTTATTTCTGCTCTCACGTGCTTCCCTTCCCCTTTGGAGAGGACTTTTATCAGGTTCCCAAGCTCTTCCCAGCAGATTGAAAGGCCAGATTTGTTCTGTTGCTCAAAGGAGCGAGTGTTTGCACCATCGTGTGTCTCCGGGCAATGAGACACATCGGGGAGGGGGAGGAAGGGTAGAGCAGCGTTGTGGGGTCAAGAGGCTGTGTCTCTGTGGAGCATGCTGGTCCTGCTTCTCCACCGCAGCGAGGCAGGACTTCGGAAGCACCATGAGGCTGGCAAAGCACTATTGCTCTTAAATAGCTCGTCTTAAAATAATCCACCTGCTCTTAAATAGCCTGGCTTAAGTTAATACGCTCTTCACACCCGGCCCTGGTGTGCCGTGAGGACCTGCTTGCTCCATTGCCCCGTTGACCAGGAGCCAGCTCCTTCCTACAGGATCGTGTCCGGGAGCCTCTCCGGGGCACCTTTGTTAAAAAGCAGTGATGGGGCTCAGGTTGGCATGACTTCCCCTCACTTAAACAGAGCTGGTGCCCGTCCTGCAGCTGGCAGGGGTTTACTGAACCTGCCTGATGCTGCCTGGACAAGCCTGGGCAGGCATAATGTCTAGGAGGTGCCACCTCTGTAACCACCAGGGTTGAGAACCACCATCTGGAGCTCCAGAAGCCCAATGAAGCTTTAGGGGGGGGAAAGCCTCACCAGGGGGCTCACTCCCCTTGGCCCAGTTGGTCTGGGGACTGCAAGGAACAGTTGATGCTCATCTGATGGTCCACATGGCTCTCAGACATTGGCGGGGATCAAGCAACCTTTGGGTGTTGCTGGTAGAAGCTGTTGGGTCTTGCCTTCTGGTGTAACCTAGGTTTTTGTTGTTGACTTGACTTCTCTGCTGGCCATTGTTGCACATGGCAGCTCCTGGAGCCCCTCTTCCTGGCACCAGGAGAAGGGGGTTATCCTCAAAAGGATGGCTAAGGATCAACACTGGCTTTTACTCAGACACTGTGGTGAAAGGAGATGAGCTCTCGGTGGGTGAGGTCTAAGGCAAGCTGGCTAGAAACCAGGAATGGCATCTTCCTGGGCTGTAATCCTTTGACTTTGCATTGCAGAAGGATGCGCTATAGGTGACTGACAGCTGGAAATAGGGCAGTGGGGATGATGTGGTGGACTGAGGAAAGGGAGGTCCTGGCTGGTGGGATTGCAGGTATCAGTCCCCCTTCTTAGTGTTGACGGCCTCTGTGCGCTTTTTCAGCTGCACCACATCGACATAGAGGTTGCGCTTGAGGATGGTGCTGGCACAGATGATTGCTCCTTGCAGGGCTCCCATGAAGCCCCCTATGCACAAATCCTGCCCTGGAAGAGAGCGGGAGGTGGCAACGGCAGCAGCCAGGTTTCCCCGTGAGTAGCCCACAGAGCTGACCATCAATGCTCTTCCAGATGCTCACCATCCCCAAACACTTTCCCCACGCTCCAGCTGCCCCCAGGCCATCCCTTGGGATTGAACCCACAGTCCATCCTGTTTGCACCCTTCCTTCTCCCCAGAAGGAAAAGGGCCTCATTTTTCCCCCCATATCCTGCTTCCCCAGAGGCGTCTTCATCTGAGAACATGGTGTGGCCAACGTACCTGTCAGGTAGAGGTTGGGGATGGCCGTCTGTGCTCTCACAGCGGCAATGGTTTCGGCTTTCATGCGGGTGATGTTGTGGTCAATGCCGTAGATCTCCCCCTTAGGGCTGGCAATGTAGTGCTGGTTGGTGAGGGGTGTTCCCCCAGAGATGTACTCGATCTGGGGACAAGGAGACAACATGGGCTGCATGGGTTAGGCTAGTGCTGTGAGGTATCTCCTTGTGCTCCAGAAAGCTATTTTCTTAGGGTACAGGTGAGGACAGGTTTGCTTGCAGACCCTTGGGTAGTGGTTCTGGCCAACTTTGGTACCAACATGGTGCTGGAGAACCATCATCCCTCCACCTTGCACCATGCATGGTCAGGACACAGTGGCAATGGGTTGGTGCCAGGTTGCCTAGCTGGACCTCATGTCCAGCTCCAGCAGACCCAGACCCAGCTCCTACGTTTGCAGGATGGGGCTGGGTAGACAGGACCCAGGAGAGGAGCTGGAGAAACCCCTGAATCCCCAGGTTTCCTCACCTTGTCCTCGATGCGAGGGTAGAGCTTGAAGACAGTCTGCATGATGGCATCCACAAAGGTCTTCTTCAACTCCTCATACTCATTTCCCCGCTTATTGACCTGCTTGTCCTTCCACTCCTCAAACCACTCGTATTTGGCGAAGGTCACGATGGCCAGTGTGGATTTACCTGCAGCAGGACAAGGTTGGGGCAGTTGTCCCTCTGCCCACCCTCATGCCACCATTTCACTGCCACAAAACCAAACCCAGGATGTTCCCCAGGCCTTTGTGGTCCCATATACTTCTTCCAGTTATCTTGGAGACCACTTCCCATGAGCAACCTGCTCAGCAACTTTGACTGTGGCTATTTTAGGAGAAACTCCTTGTTTGCTCTCATCAAGCAAACCAAACCCCAGCAGAGTTTTCAAGCCACTCCCTCAGTGGCTTCAGCTGTTACCTGGGTGCCTGGTTTCCCAGGTGGGGTCCTTGGCCGATGGGCAGGTAACAAACAGGAGAGGGATGTGCTTGGCAGCTTCTTCTCTGGAAGAAGCCAGGTAGCGATCCATTCTGCAGAGAGATGCAAGGGTTTTGAGGTGGGTTTGGATTAAAACCTTGCCCTGAATACCTGTTATGCCTGAATCCCCATGTGGCGAGGAGAGCCAAGAGCATTTTCTGAATCAAGCCTCAGGAATCCACCTCCTTGTGCTTAACGGAGCACATCTAAGGTGCCAAACCTACATTTCATCCAGGTCAGTTCCTGTGTACATGAAGTAGTTGGTGGGCTCCAGCCCCAGCTCTTCCCTTGAGCCGTTAAGACCTACGAAGATGGTGAAACCGCCTTCACCGTGTGTCACCATGCCAAGCTGTGACTGGATCTCTGCGACAGGGAGGGAAGAAGGGGAAAATCAGTATTTTCAGGGGTCCTCTGCTGTGGAGAAGTGGTTTCTCCTAGCAACACCCCACTTAGACCTTCATTGCTCCCATGCTGATGGGTAAACTGGCTTATCTCAAAAGGCCTATGTGTGCTCAGGGGGTGGTTTGGCAGCTCCTGGACACTGCTCTTTCCTACAGGGGATGCTTTAGGGGACCTGGGGATTGAGCTTTTGCCGAATTTAATGACCTTCCTGGATTCCAACGTGCTTCTGTTCTGCTCATGCGGGATGGCTGTAGACCAGGACCACACCAGCGCCCAGAAAGTTTCCCCCCGGCCATGCTCCTTCCCCCCAACCCTGTCCCCTTCCATCCAACCCTGCTCTTTCCAGAGCACCAAGATGATTTTGTGGCAGTGCTAAACCCAGCTTTAAGTGGACAATTCACGAACTTCCACAAGTTTTGGGGTGCTCCACTGTGTTTTTTTTAGGGCAAACCGAGCAGCAATCTTGATTAAAGCTCGATTAAAAACCCTGCAAAGCAATGTATAGCTGGGGGTGGTATTCCAAGTGCTGCAAGGTGAACGTTTGTCTAAGAAATAATTATAAAGGAGCCACTTTCTGAGGTGGTCTCGGGGCAGGGGGGTGAATGCCACATCCCCAGAGGAGCCCACTGCCGCGTTGTACCCGGCAGAGCCCGCGCCTCCGCAGGCAGGAGCCGTTCGTAGGTGTTGAAGATCCCAGCGTCCGAAATGATGATGGGAGCAAAGATGTTCACCAAATCCTGGCCTTTCTTGACACTCACACCTGGAAGGGAAAGGCAAAGTTGGGGGGGGGGGGGGGGGGTCGGTGCTGGTGAGAAGCAGCGTGGCAGCGGGGGGCAGCCGCGTGTGCCCCGTCCCACCCCGGTGCTCACCGCAGGCTTTGCCCTGGGAGTCCAGCAGGATTCTCTGCACCGGTGCCTTTCCCAACACGTTGCCTCCAGTTTTCCGGATAACAGGAATGATGTGGAAGGCGATTTCCCCGGCTCCCCCTTTGGGGTACCAGGCGCCGCAGAGGAAGTGGTTCACCAGGATGCTGTGCATGGAGAAGCTGGCCTTGGAGGGGACCACACCTGAAGAAAAATGGGCAGTTTGTGACGAATCGTGAGAGCGTGGCTTTTCCGTAAGTTTTTAGGAGGAGGAAGGCCCTGTCCTCGCCTGGATGTGGTGCTCTAAGGCGGGAGAGATGAGTCATCGATACCTGGAGGAGGAGGGAGGGTATTGGGTGTGGGTGGCCCCGTGGCTCTTTGGCAACTCAGTCTGCACTGGGCAAGTCATGGGGGGCTGGGAGCAAATCCTGGGGGTGTGTGGGAGGGGGACAGGTGAGGGCAAGAAGGGTACAAGGGGACTGGGGCAGTGGATGTTCTCTGGTGTGGGAGGCATGCTGCTGCCCCACAGAGCCCAGGTAGGAGGAGGAAAAGAGATGAAGGGGGACCTGAGGACAACTGGGGGACATGGGGACAACCAGCCACTGGCTTGGGGACAAGAACGCTGGCAGAGCACCCACACGCACAGCATCCTCCCATCCCCAGACCGCAACAACCATAAAAGCAAGAAGAAAAAAAGGCTTTTACTTGGGTGATTTGTTGGGGGGTTTTTGTGCTCCTAAGGGTTCAACTTCCCCTCCAGAGCCTCCTGGCCACCTACCGTAGGTGGGGAAGATGTAGCTGAGGACTGCCCGGAGCTCGGGGTTGGTGGTGAGACCCTCCACCACCTCCTTCAGGCTGCGCGGGGCCAAGTGACAGAAGGGGCTGAGCCGGGGCAGCAGCCCCGAGTGGCAGAGCAGGGCGACCAGCGCCCGTGGCAGCATCTTCAGAAGTCCCACCAGCACTGTCCCTCTGCCCACGCTCTGCAGAACAGCAACCCCGGGGTGGGCTTGAGAGATGCTCCAAAGCAGCTTTTTTCCTCCCCACACCCCTTATTTTGAATTTAAATGACTTTAAATGAATTTAAATTCATTGCTTGGCTGGCACTGCTGGCAGGGTCTCTTCAGCTCCACCCCACACACACTTGGGGCAGGTTGTGCAAGGCCATTACTCCCTGCAGTTGCCCAGGATCTGGACGTCAGGGCGGGGAATTTTTCCCTCCCAGCAGAAAGGGACCAGAGCCGAAATCAAATAATCCTGGGAAGTGGCAGGGAGTGGGGGAAGGCAAAGCCCCCTCTACCTTCACCAGCCGCTTGAACTCATCGATCGCGGCCTCCTCCCCAGGAAACTGCTCCTTCAAGCCTTGGAAATATTCCTCCTTCCCGGAATAGAGGCGGTAGGTCCTGCCGCTGCCGGGCTCCCCCAGAACCACCGCATCAAAGACAGCCGGTAGCCGAGCCCACTCCAGCTGCCCCTCCGTCAGCTGGTCCACCATGAAGCGAGTGATGGAGCCCTCCTGCATCTGCCCCACGTAGTGAATACCTGCAAGAGGTATTTTTCATTTATTTTGGGGTCGGTTGTTGGGTTTTTTTACTTTTTTCATCCCCCAGCACACATGCCCAGGATGCACAGGACCCCGCCCTGTGGAGGGGAAAGGGAAAAGCCAGGAAATATCCACCTCCCCTTCCCGGGGCCAAGGGAAAGACCCAGCACAGCTTTTAGGAATTTTGTTGCACATGGGTATTTTGCCTTTCCCTGTCACGCCCAATAATTAATCATGTCCAGCTCAAGGGGTAGATGGGGCTGGACTTTGTCTTGCTGGAAGGAATTCACCCGGGAAAACTTGTCCTGAGGTGACATCCCCCAGACAGGGAATTCTAAAGGGGCCAAGCAGGATACGGTGGATTTTCTTGGCCCTGAGCTGGATCAGGGGCAATTTTACAGGTGTTTTTCTGAGGAAGTGCCTCATCATTCGGCAGGAGGAATTTAAGGCAAAGGAGGGTGTGTGAAATCACGCAGAAAAAGGGCTTGTGCAACACGGGGCGGGCGCTGGGGACACCTGCGCTGGGTCTCCCACTGGTGTTTTGGGGACAATTCCCACCCCACGGGCACACCCCCCCACCCCCAACCCTCCACCCTGTGGCTGAGCCTCCCCACAATGATCCCGGGGAGGAATTTGGGACCCCAAACACGGGGTGTGTGTGTGGGGGGTGTCGTACCAGTGTCGAACTCGAAGCCCTTCTCAGTGAAAGTGTGGCAGCAGCCCCCCAGTTTCCCGTGCTGCTCCAGCACCAGCACCCGCTTGCCCGCCTTGGCCAGCAGCACTGCGGCCCCCAGGCCCCCAATGCCACTGCCCACCACGATGGCGTCCAGCCCCGTGGGGACTTTATCTGCTGAGAAAACTGGGGAACAGAGAGGGGGGGTGGCGGGGGGGTGGCATCCTCAGTAGCAGGACAGAGCATCCCCCAGAACCCGTGGGTGAGGCTGAAACCTTGCCAGGAAGTGATGCCACCCTGGTAGGGTGTTGCTACTCTGGAGGGGGTCATACAACCCCCCAGGGGTGATGCCACCCTGGTGGGGTGATGTCACTCGGGGAGGGGGGGGTGTCATACAGCCTCCCAGAGGTTGATACCACCCTGGGGGACAGATGCCACCCTGGGGGGTGATGCCACTCTGGAGGTGGGGATCATACAGCCCTAGGGGGTGACACCATGCTGAGGGAGAAATGCCATAAGCAGGGGGTGGGAGGTGCTGGCTCAGGCAACCCCCCCCCCCCGGGGAATTAATGCTGCCCTGGGGGGTTATGCCACCTCACTAGGGCAGTGTCAACCCTGAGGGAGATGCCACACATTGGAGAGGTCTTACTGTCCCAGGGGGGAAATGCTTTTTGGAGGGGAGGTGCCACCCTGGGGTGTGATGCCACCTCACCAGGCAATGCCACACAGGGGGAAATGCCACTCTGGGGGGGTCGCACAGCCCCGGGGGGGGAAGCCACCCCACGGGTGATGCTGCGCCAGGGGAGGGTGCCACTTCACTGGGTGATGCCACCTTGGGGGGTTAACGCAACCCCGGGGGGCGATGTTCCCTCGGTGGGGCGCAGGGGCGGGGGGCAGGGCGGGGGGGGAGCAAAGCCCCATACCTGTCTTGACGACCGTCCTGCGGGCAGCCTTGTCGGTGACCAGCGGGGCCGGGGGGCGGCGGGTGTCGGTGGCGAAGGGGCTGGGGCCGCCCCCCGTCCCCCGCAGCTGCCGGAGCAGCAGGACCAGGAGCAGGAGCGGGAGGAGGAAGAGAAAGATCAGCCCGTACGGCCACATGGCGACCATCCTGACTGCCGGTGCCGATCGGCGGCCCCTGCTCCGCCCTCCGGGAACGGTCGGCACCGGGGGCGGGGGGGGCGGGGCTGAGAGGGGACACCGGGCACTGGGAGTTGGTACCGAGCACTGGGAGATGACACCGTCGGGCGCTGGGAGATGTCACCGAGAGGTGACAGTGGGCGCTGGGAAGTGACTGACACCGGGAACTAACTGGGAGGTGACAGCCGGTATGGAGCACTGGCAGCTGATGGTGGGCACTGGGAGATGGTACGGAGCACTGGGAGCTGGGATGGAGCACTGGGAGTTGATGGTGGGCACTGGGAATTTGTATGGAGCACTGGAAGCTGACGGTGGACACAGGGAGCTGGTATGGAGCAATTGGGAGCTGGTATGGAGCACTGGAAGCTGACGGTGGACACTGAGAGCTGGCACCGGGCACTGGGAGGTGCCACTGGGAGGTGACAGCAGGCGCTGGGAGGTGGTACCGGACTCTGGGATATGACACCGGGAGCTGGCAATGGGAGACGAGACCGGGAGCAGTCCCGTTCCCCTCCCCGGCCGCGTTCCGCGCGACATGACCCTCCGCCGCCGCCGTAGCCCTCCCCATGGCCCGCCTCCCGCGGTGCACGCCGGGAGATGTAGTCCCTGTCAGGATGGGGGGG
>BJBW01007459.1:81281-96216 GCA_004320125.1 Scolopax mira | reverse complement strand
AACAGGTTGCCCAGGGAGGTGGTTGAGGCCCTTTCCCTGAAGACATTCAAGGTGAGGCCCTGGGCAACCTGGTCTAGTTGGGGGTGTCCCTGCTGCCTGCAGGGGGGTCGGACTAGATGACCTTTGAAGGTCCCTTCTGGCCCAGATGATTCTATGATTCTATGACATTTTAGAACTGCCCTTTGTGGGAGGCCATCTGATTTATGATGTGCATCACTTGTGACTTCAGTTGAACAGCTTATGCCAAAAATATAAGGGAATCTTCAGCCCCATATCAGGCATGAAAACATATGTCTTGCTTATTACATACTTTTAAATTGTACTTTAAGGTTTATGCTTGGTACTCTTGACATGTCCGAGGCTTATTTTTGTCAGTTGGCTTTCTAAATGCTTTAAAGAAAAGAGCTACTGAAAAATTAAATTGCCACAGGCAAGTAAAATAGAGTCAGTCTGCACCCGTGTCTGCATAGATAGTCATTGCTGCAAAAGGAAATACTTTCAGTGTGACAGCTACAGTCTTCTTCAGACAAAGGATTATAAGGAAAAATGCTATTTTGGTGTTTATTCAGAGTAAGAAAATCTTGCTTCTGGAAAGGAGAAAGATTCTCCTTACTTCTGAGGAGAAATGAATACAACTTTTCTTCTTTTTAGTGCAGCTATACCGTGCGGGATTACCCAAGGAAGAACCGCAGCTGCTGGGAGCCAACCCAGCCACCCGACATCCTGTCTCCCAGCCATTCTAATCCCCCCAATACAACACTGAGCACCAACCAGAGACATTCTTGTGGAAGCTCAGATTTCAGATCCACTGGCTTTTCACTTCTCCCTCCCAGGCAAGGGTTTGCTGGTTGTGCTGGAGGGGAATTTTGAGCCCACAGAGACAGGCACCTGATTGCCCAAAGACTTTCTGGGTTACGCTGATGTGTCTGGTTTCAGTCTGGTCTCCACAGATTTTCTGTGAACCCTGTTTCAGTTCCTCTTTTCTTGTGAATTTGTCTGTGAAGAGAAATTTAATTTCTCTGTGAACACTTGATTCTGGACTGGCTTGGACTGGTGTTGAGTAGCTGCATATCTTGATTTGGAGTTTTATTTACCGAAAGCATAAAAAAATGATGGGGCTCTGCAGCTTACCCCAGACCAACCTCTCCTTTCACACTGCTACAGCTCCACCAGTGGAAAGGGGACACAGACAGTATGAAAGAGTAGGAAATGAGATACCTAGTTCCTGGAGATGCATTTCCAGCTAGAGGAGAAAATGGGTTACTGATAGGAGCAGCAAACTGGGAACTCCTATTACCAAGGCTTACTTGCTACTGGAAACGGCAGGAAGCTCAAAGGAAATGGTTAGTACCTGCTTGCTGATGGCAAGAGTGGACAAAATAAAATAAAATCTCAGATTAGGTCCATGGGCCACTTCTCCAGTGTTACTTTGAGACAGCAGTTTGGTTTCCTTTTAGATGCTTGATTAAAATAATACCAATAGGCTGCAAAGAGGAGAAGCAAAGTATTTCATATTGTCGCTGTCAACTACTCTGTCTGATGCCTTTATGCTCAGAAAGATTTGGCACCGTGGTTTGTTTGAATATGGCAAGAGAAGGAGCTTTGGCTTGGCCGTTGGTGAAGTGCCTCTGTCTGGCAGGATGCCCCTTTCTTCTCCCACGGCCACAAAGCCACCTCCCTCACTGAGCCACTGGCAGGCACAGTCCAAGAGGGCTTAAGCATTTCATCTGATGTGAAGCTTCCTCTTATTCTGTCAGGAAGGGCTGAGGGAACCCCAACTGAGAAAGTCAAAGGGTTTAGATCATTCACATGGGAAAATTTGAGAATACTTTCAAATTCAAAGCCAGGGGGTTAAACTAAGCTTTTCCTTCTGAAGAGACTCATTTATTTGAAGTCAAGCAGGCAATTCTGTCTCCCCCCCTTCCCAAACCAAACAAAAGCAAATGTAATGTGTTCAATTTAAATTAAAACAAAAGAAAAAATGTTCTTTTCATAATCCTGTTTTTATTTTCTAAGCGTAAAAGAGCTGAGCTAATATGGATGTCAACCCCACTTGACTGCAATAAGTAGAATGGTTCCTGTTCACACAAAAGCTGTATATGCCTGTAAAATCAGGGGGAAACCATGTATTTAAACCTTCAGAAATAATTAAATCATGTGTTTATGATTATACAACAAATGGATAGATCTAATTGCTTAGAAGGCTGGGGGACAAAAAATAAAGTGTTATCTTACACTGTGTTTAAGTATATTGTGGATATATTTTCTGAGATTAAATGGATGCAGAAAGCATTTCCTGTAGTAGGCACTGTCAAACAATTTGTGAGGCAGGGACAGGATCACTTAGGTCCTCTGTGTAAAAAAGGACAAAAAGTACTGGCCTAAAATTGCCTGCTATGAAGAAGGAGTACAGAAAACAGTGACTGAAAGTATCTCTAGGTTCTAGAGATACTAGCAGCAGTATCTGCAGCAGCCTTTTCTATCAGTTGCCTCCATCTTCTGCCTGAGATGATGGTAAGGAACAAAAGATATCTTATTTTCCCCTTGTTTTAGATCTGTTCTTTTAAAAATTCCCCATCTTTTTATATTATGTTATGGTACCTTTAACTTGTATGGTTCCCCTTTCTGCCCTGGCATATCCCTGTCTTTCTCTGCCTTGCAGGCTGCTCTTTGTGGGATAGCTCTGTACAGCCCCTTAATAAAGTCATATTAGCAAATCAAACACACTAATCATCACATCCAAAACAAACAGGACCCAATGTTGCAAAGTAAGAAGGATTTTGCCTGCACTCCTGCATCTCTTCAGAAGAGAAGCCAAACTTTTGAGTTGGCAGAAAGTATTAAAGGAGTTTTTTTACCAAGTGAGAGCAACAAGCGGGTGTTGAAGTGATTACCTTCAAAATAGCTCACAGACAGACATACTTATTTGGCTTTTTTTCACCTGGGTTATCCATTACTTTTTTTCAGACAAAAATTACTTGATTTGTGCTCAACAAACAGTGAAAGCTGCTTTTATTTGGCATTGTATAAGATTGTCTGTTACTCAGAAGTGTAGCTCTTTTTTTTGGCACAAATGAATAATTGTGACTTCTGTGGAAATTCTGGAAAGAGCATGAAGGCAGGAAATCAGTTATTTAGCTTTTTCTGTAAAAAAAGGCCCTTCATTTCTTAATAATTGCTGATGTTCCTGCTTTAGCAGCCAATGTGCATTTATATAGCCCTGAATCAAAAAGGGCCTTTGCACTTGGGGAGTGTAACTTGTTCTTCTTCCTGTGGAGCTGGAATAGGTGGTGAAGAATGATGTAATGAGGAAAGGCTTCAGAAGAGCCGACACACTAAAGAGAGTTGAGCCCAGACCTGTATCCTGGATCTGATTTGATTCTGACACAACAGCAATCAGGGATAATTCTTTCAGCTCTAGCCCCATGCCTATGATCAAGTACACCAAACCATCTCCGTTTTCTCTCACACTCATTATCTCCTCAGTGTGGGGAAAGAATAAAATCCATACTTCTAGTTTGGAGTATCATTGGATTAATGGACAGGGGGAAGCAGAGTGAGATGTATCTTCTGCAGGCATTTCATCCAACTGCTCATGTTGAGCAGCAGCTCCATGGCTAAATAATCTCCTGTTATAAAATGGCTGAGAAGCAAAAGAGGTCTGAGGGAAGTTGGGAAGTTGGGGAGTGTAAGACCACAAAAGGAGGGACTAAGAAAGAGGAGTAGGCAACGTTGAAGGAGTAAGTAGGATAAAATAGAAAACAGCAGAAGTAAAGGAGCAGTTTGGTGTAGTATGTTGTGTCCTAACTCTCACAAGGTACATCTCATGTGTGTTAGATACCCTGTATTTCTATGTCTGGTTTTATGTTGGTCATAAAAGAGCTCTTCCTAGGGGGCAGTTGGTGACCTGCATGCTTAGAGCTGAAGACCACAACTGCATCCCAAGAAAGAAAATCTGGAAGAAAGCAGAAGTGGCACATACTAACAAACTGAAATAGAATCCAACCAGAAGGAAGAAAGCAGCAAATTTCACCTTCTTTCACAAAAATATACAAGCTGAATATGTATTGACTTTATACCTACCCATTTAGGATATGACTCCTGGATTTCTGAAGGTTTAAGCATCCACCCAGGAAATCAGAAAAGATGTTTATTGCCCTACAATGTGTCAAACATCAGGAAACATTTTCCATTAATAGCTGAGATTAGTCAAAATCTTCTCAATAGCAAAATACCAGACAGACTGTCCCAGTGGGCAACAGGCAAAACTGAAACACAGGAGGTTCCCTCTGAACGTCAGGAAATATCTTTTTTTTTACTGTTACCCACAAAGGTCATGGAGCCTCCATCTTTGTAGACATTTATAACACGTCTGAACACAGTCCAGGACAACTGACTCTAGGTGGCTCTGCTTGAGCAGGGAGGTTGGACCAGGTGATCTCCAGAGATCCCTTTCAACCTCAACCATCCTGTGATTCTGTGATCCTGTGAATGCCACAAGGTATGTTTGTGCTCTGCAACCTATTGGACCATGACCAGAAGAAGCAGAGGCCCATAGAGGGTGTAGGGCCATGTCATCAGAGCCTGTATCACCTGGGACGATCTCTACAGAGATTGTGGCACGTGTTTCAGAGCCTCCGTTCTGCTGTGGAAGCAGTAGTACAACAAGGCATTGAAGGTGTCTGGACTCCCTTTTCCTCTGCCTTTCTGTGACTGTTTTTCCCTTCCTCTGGAAAGCCGCTTGCACTTGCTTTTAAAGTCTGTACTTGAGGAAAAATTCATCTGTTTATTATAACAAAGCGGACTTGAAAATAGATGGTGTGCACATATGCTTAGGTCAGAAGTGCACTTGCCTCAGCTGATAATTACTCTGTATTTTTAGCATCAGGGTGGACAAATCTTTCTATTTTCTCCATTGGACAAAAAGAAATATATTTATTTCCTTCCTGTTACACACCCAGAACTCCCAACGATTACTATGCTGACGGCACTGTCTGCTTCGTTAACGCATGCGTGAAAGTTGTTTTACAGCAGATGGATAAATACAGCCTGGCTCTTTTTTTTTTTTTAAGCTTCTCGCTTTTTTACTAATGTGAAATTTCAGCTCAGTGGGAGTGACTGCTAAACTTTGCAGTCTCTAATCCTTCAGTTCAAATGCTGCAGTTCTAATGTAGAGCTAATGTGTTCAGTTCATCATTCAGAAATACACTGAGGTATATTCAGAATATGCTATGTCTGTCTTGATTTTAGTGTTAAATAATCCTCAATTTTTCAGTTTTGGTGAGCATAATTTACAAGAAAATCCTTCATTTACTTACATAAAACAAGATTAAGTATATATCTATAAATTACTTTCATGTTTTCTTTATTTTATTAAGATAAGTAGTGATAAAAATGAATTAAGAATTAAATAATTCCTCACAAAAGCCTGTTTTCCAGACAGTAGAAGCTTCCAGAGATTTAAGTTGAAGGGATTCTACCTCATTAGGCGGCTAAGTCTTACCAATCTGTTTACATTGAGAACAAATAAAATACAAGAATTAAGATGGTTTAAAAATTCAAGTGCAACAGCTCCGTAAGATGTTACAGAAAGCAACACAGTTGGAGTTTTTGTTGAAATTCCTATTATTAAGATGTGACAAATCCTGTTATCTGGCAAAGTGACCCCAAATCCCAAGTTCTCCAGTCTGTTGGTAGAGATTTCTCCCATTTAACCAGGCATGTGTGACCTTCACCAGACCGAAGCCCTCCGCAAGGGCTGTGGGACAGCACTGAATGACCACACGGCTCGTGCCAGCTCTTCGGTCGGCACAAAAGGACCAGGTGGATGTGAGGGGCCTGGAGCTCTGCCCTGTCCTGCCTACAGGCTCAGACATCGGAAGAGAATTAGATCATTTCCCCCTTCCCCTAAGTATATTAGTCTATCCTCCATTTCTCACCAGCTCTCTTTGAGTTGTATTTAATAACACCCCTGGATAGTTTTTAAAAACATGCTGTTTTAATGTTTCTTTAACAAAACAAAAATTCCCATCAGACATAATTTTATGGTCCTATTACTCATACAAATGTTGAATTCCCCTCGTTATTCTTATTGACCTTGGCTTTACTTAAATCCTGTGGCTGTGCATTAGTGCTCCTGCATAATATAAAATCATTTCCCTTTGGTAAGATTTACACTACGCTGCTTTAAATATGATTGAATATCTCCTTGTTCTTGCAAGAAAGCAAATAAGGTGTCCTTTACCTGACTGTCCGTTCTTATTTGTTTCCAAATTAAACAGTCCTCTGATTATTTGCTCTTATGCTCTAGTGCTTTGCATAGCCCATGAAGATCATTTGCAGATTAGAGCAGTGGAGCCAGGCAGGAGAAGAGGAAAATGGACCAGAGAGAGATGGAGTATGAAGGAGAAAGCAGAAGGCCCTAATTATCTGGTCACCAAACAGTCACAAAGGGACTCCTGACAAATAAGGGTGGGAACAGACCAACACTATGTGATTTTGTTCATCAGAAGTGAGCGTGAAGTTCAGATAGAAGTGTGACTTGACACTTTGTCTTACTGGTTGACCACAATACTCTTGGCTCTGCGTGTTATGAATGCTGCATCTGCATTTAATTTTTGTTTTGGTTTTTTTGAGGGTTTGGGTTTTTTTTAAATTCTTCTCATTTTCTTAAGGGGACACTTGTCCCCTGTCTACTCAAGGGAACTGTGTTCAAGTGGCATCTCTGCAAGTACAGAACAGGCCTGGACAGGCATTTTGTTAGAAAGTGTGCATTTGTCAGAAACAGCCAATTTCAGTGGGAGCACACTCGCCAGCTTCCTTAGGAAGCATTTTGCAGCACCTACCCAAAATTTCCAGTGAAAACAGCCTGCACTGTCTCCATGACAGCCTGATTGTCAAGGCACATACTTGGGGGGTGAGAGATCCAGAGTCAAGTTCTTGGCTTCAAAAAAGATACCACTGGTGATATAAACCTAAATCGCTCTGAAAGGAGAGACTGACAGAGCCTAACTGAAGAAAGACAATAATGTGGCATGAAAGCACTTGCAGTAGGGAAGAATAACCTTCAATTCTATGGTCTGAATACAAAATACAGACTTCAATGAAGTCTGCTCCATCTCATCATATGTGTTCCCTAGACTCTAAGGTGTTGAATTATGGTAGCTCATTTCAGCAAAGAACATTAAAAAAATTTCAACACCCCCTATAATTTGGGATTAACTGGCTTCCATGGGCATGACTAGCATGCAAAATATTGTTTGAGCCATGCAAAATGATGGTATTAACACAATTCTACACTACAAATGTAACCTTCCTCAACATTCCTTGATGGTGCCTACCATGCACTACCACTTTGGGATTTATTGTCTTTTTTTTAATGCAAGAATAGAACTCAAGTGAGGAACAAAACAGACTACAGTTGAGATTACTCCTGCCTGATAAGGCAAGACTTCAGAAACAGTATAAACTGAGGGCCAAGAGTGATGACAAAGCTTTTATGTCAGCCTTGATGTTACTAACATCATCTTTTTAGCTAGGAAGTCCTTAAACAGTGTGTTTCACAAAGAATTGGTTTAACTTTAACTGAACTTAATAGCATAGTTGCCAATTAGTAGTGATGTTCACTTAGTTTCTATTGAGATGCCCTCAAGAAATGCAGCATGGCTTAATTTACTGTGCCCATCTCAGTCTGGGTTGGTTGTGTCTGCATGGTTCTCAGCTCCTTCCAAAAGATAATTCAGTCAGTTCTTCTAGCAATCAAACCATCCAGAGGCCATGATGCTACCTTTCACGCTTGTCCTACTGTACTCAGTTCCCAGGAAAGTTATGATTACTGCTGTCCAAGTACCACATCCCCTCTCAGAGACACAAATAACTTAATTACTCAACTTGCCCATTAACTGAGGAATATGCAGACATATGTGTGTGTTATACAGTAACCCTGAATGCAACTGATGGAGTGCAATACCCCAGCAAAGGAAGTTATTTTCATGGCTTTCTATGTTTCAGGTGGCAGCGTAGCATGGCTCCCAGTTCCACACTTCCTCCTCCTACCATAGAGACTGAAGGGACTGAATGTTTCTCACAGTTTTATGTGTTCAGTCTGTTGGTAATAACCATGGACAGGTGCAAATACCAAGGAATTTCTGTTAAAATTAACAAAAGCCCTAAGACTCCACCCAGACACCTGGGAAAATTAGATGTTTTCCCCAGACACGATAGCAGACTATACTTCCCCTCTCACAAGCTCTAAGCCTGCTTATAGACAAAGAGATGCTATTGAGGAGAAAGGGAACCCAGAATTAATTTGGGAGAATAGAGTGGTGATAAACACATTTTTTACCAATGTTTTGTACATGCCCATCCTCTAGTGTCTTTGACAGTTGGCTTTTTTTTTTTTTCCCTCTCACCAGGTTGTGTGAATTAGACAAATACTCTCTAACAAATACTGTTTCTTGCCTTTCCACATCCCATTTGGTTTCTCATCTGATCCAAAAGATTTTACCTTCTATGGGAATGGTGTTGAATCTATGACCAGTTCTTCACACGTCACTTGTCAAGCAATTGCTGCTCAACTGAGCCTGGAGCTACCTGAGTTAGACTGGAAGAACCTCCAGGTGGTAACTGAGTTGAAGAAGGTAGATTGAAGGTGACAGCTCAGTTGCTACCTTTATCTGCAATGCCTGGACCTGACCTAGCAAGATTAAAGCTGTAGAGATGTGAAGTCAAGAAAGTTAATCTTTTCTGCCCTATTTCCCACCATGATGTCATACTTGAATCATCTGCTTCCTAACTCAGCTGGGAAAAATGGCAAGAACATCCTAGTGGTGCTCTTGTGAGTGTCACCAGCTTGTAAAGACACCACACACAGGCATGAAGAACCATTAAAAACTGCATCAAAACTGCAGCTGTTCATGTCTAACAAAGTTTAACAGTTAAAATATTTGCATGGACAGAAGGGGAGGCCACCTGTTAAATGGAGGATGTTTCATTGTCCAGGGCACCATGAGAGAACAGCAAAGACTACCTTTTCTATAACCTCAAAAAAGGCCACTAAAGGTGCTTATTTTTTGATGGGTAATGTACATTTCCAGGTACCAGTAGAAGCAGTCATGGCTCCACAACAGACCTGAGAGGGCTGGCAGTTCTTTGGAGGCATTTTTCTCTGCCAGTGCCTGCCACATTTCCCCTTCGCTCCTGCACCCCTTTGACACTAATTCAACAGCAAAAGCCCAGAGGAAAAGCAGAAGCAATGAAAACATCCAGAACAAAGAAGAACACACACTCAAAAATCAAAGTCCACACCCTGCCCTTCCGGGCTGTGATCAGCCCTTCTGTTGCTGCTGCTGGTGGTCCAGCTGCAGCCCCCGGGCTCCACTCAGGCAGGTGCCAACGTGTGTCCCAGCCCTGTACGGGCATGGATTGTGGCAGTGCCAACCTCTCTGAGCTGTGTCCTCGCTGACCCCATGCTGAGGACACCATGAGCAGTGGGAACAACCCCATACTGCTGTCCAAGCCCCACAGATTTCCATGCCCATCCCACCTGCACACCCTTGTTTCTTCCTACCTGTCCTATACCCCAGGTACTTATGGGCAGAGTCAACCCCCAAGCCCAGATGAATTCCACACACCTCCTCTCTCATTTTTCCTTCCCAACACACTAGTTGTCAACCAACTCCAGACCCAACAATGTGAATAAACTAATCTCAATTTGTGGTAATAGTGGTAAATCAGATAAACTAACCCAAATTTCTTATGTACCATCTGCCTCCTCTCTACCACTGGCTCTCAACTTGGACCAGAGAGAGGGCTGCACTCTGCATCGTTGCTGGAGATCCTGCACACCCATGGAATCCACTCTGGGATCACTATGAGGATGAATAGTCAAGCACCACTCTAACATATTGCCTTTTCCACACTTATTTCTCAACTCAGCAGAAATAGTCCCCAGGTGCTCAGTGAGTGCTGTGCTTGGTGGAGCTACCACAGGATGGGCTGCTGGTTGGCCCTGCTTGCGTCTGCTCTCCCCAGAGTGCAGCAGGTCTGCATCCCACCGTGACCATGTTAGGGATGTGCCTGTGGGTGCATGAATGTGTGATCGAGGTGAACAGGGACCCAGTACAAACAGGCATTTGGGCTGGGCAGCCAAAATCACCCCTTCCTGCAGAGGGCTGGTTATGGAGGCAGTGGTGACCATGGGGGGATGCTCACCTCTACAGAATTTTAGGCCAAAATTCAAACCTTCCCCCAACCTACAGCTGTGAAATCTCTCTCTTATTTTCCTCTTTTCTACAAAGAACTGAGCAATTGCTATTTGAGCCAAAATTTAATCTCAGTGTTGCAACAATGGACTATAATGACCTGAAGGTGTTTTGGATTTGTTTTTTTTACTGTAGCAAGCCAGATGGACAGAGAATAGTGATTTTTCCTTGAGGATCTCAAAGGAAAAATCAAATTTTATTAACGATACGATATAGAATGCTTGCTTCTTTCACGCTTTATTGTTCCACTCCAGAACAACAAAATATATGAAACTAGCCCAACCAGTATCTAGTCATACAAAGGCAATCAAAAGCACATTACAAATAACATATAATTCAACACAGTGCAATATCATTCATAATACAATTCTAATAATCCCAGAAAAAATGGAATTCCACAGCCTATGAGATTTTCCTGACCTGTGTGTAACAACAATTGGATTAATTTTCATCCAGCATTGTTTCTATGAGACTGAAACAAAACAATATTAAGTTAGTTCTGGGAGGAAGCAGGACTCAAAGACTTAGAATCTCTATATCTGCACTTATTGTTGTGAAGTGAATACAATAAACTAAATAAAAATAAATTTAGAATTGAAAGAAAATTAGAAGAATAAGGAGGCTTGACTGTAAATCAACAAGTGAATGGTTTTAGTAAACTCAAACGTGTGTCATAGCCCTAAAAAATTAAAATCTGAAAGTGGTGGAAAGTGCTCATATTTGCCATCTGGCAAGTCTGGAGTCCAAAGACAATCCTAGACCTTATTACAGTCAGTGGTCTGGCTGGATCATCTTCCAGGTACAACAGAACAGCTTGGGTAAAAACCAGCAGAAATGGATCAAAACAGTTACAGATCCATAAAAAAATATTAATCCATGAGTTATTGTAGAAATTCTTTAGAAATTAGAGTTTCTGAAACACTTCATGTTTTCTTTGAACCAAGCAGTACATTGAGACAGCTCTTTACTTGACAAGTCTATGCTTCTCATTTCCCGTGCTGGCAAAAAACTCATGAATAGGCACAAATTCATGGCTACAGGCCCATGATTGCATTTGAGCAACATCCTATATGACCTGTCGGTTACAAAGGTTTATAAGAACTGGTTTTAAAAGTTAGAGAATATGTGGCAGAGAACAGTGATTTGGTAAGATGGGCAGATAGTGCGAGCACGTGTTTGAGCAGATTTATGTTTAATGCCCAGCTCTTCTCAGTCTGGTGAACTGGTGGGACGGATGCTCAGGGAACCTGCCACGTGCTCTACCAGCAGCCTGCAGATCCCCAGGTGGGACATTTTCTGGATGTAGCACTTAAGTGTGTGAACCCAAAGGCACTGTGAGATTTTTTCACTGTCATTGCTAACCCAACTTCTGCTACCCAGCCCTTCTGCGGTGGTGAGAGGGTCTGTCACAAGCAATCAGCCAAAATCCACGTCCTTGGCGTAAAGGGAAAAACCTGAGAGACGGGCACTCTCAGAGACACTGGAGAGATGGAGGGAAAATAATAGCAGGAGGCAACACCTCCAGGGAAAGCTGAAACGTAGCTGACCTTTGTTGAAAGATGTATCAGTGATCCCTGTAACCTCTAAAAACATCCCAATGTGTTCCTTCAGGCTATGGCTGGATCCAGCAGAGTCGGCAGCGCCTGCCTGTGTGACGCAGCTGGACCAAGTCCTGTGCGCAGGGGCACCTGGGTGCCAAGCTGGGACCAGCCGGGAGGGGTAGGTAGGGGTGACATTTGTGGCTGGCTGCCCCGAGGCCCCTGCCTCATTCCTTGTGCCAAGGTTTGTGCCAATCATGCTGCAAGACTACCCAGAAAATTATGTTTTGAAGCGAGAATGGAGCCTGCTTAATCCTGGTTAACACAAAGCCTCTGTCAAAAATGATGTGCACATTTTTAAGAGTTCGTTTCAAGCTGACTAAACCACAAAAAGGGGACATTCTTTATAACCATTTCTCTTGAAGCAAATTAATTTCCATTCCCCCTGAAGCAAACCTTAGGGAGTGAGGAAGAATCACAAGAGCTAATGGGGAAGGCGTCGCCTATGTAACACCACCAAAAATATTCAGTTACTCTTTTCCCACAAAGCCACTGGGTAATTTAAAATAATAAAACATCACAAAACAGGGCAGCTTGCTTCTCTGTAATTTAGAAACATAAAAGAGAAACGATGCTGTAATTACAGGCTGAAAAACCAAAAGCCCCGTTTTTCAAAGTTGTTTCAGTGGACTTTTTTTTTTTTAATTGCTATTAGCTCCTCCAAAGGGGGAACAAAACCTCCAGTCAATTGTCCAAATTTAAATAAACCAAGGAAAAGCAATGCACCCCAAAAGGTGCTGGAGGGTGTCTCTGGCAGACCAGCAGTGGTTGGTGTGCCATGAGGCAGATATCCATGCCGAGACCAGGACTTGCTGCCGTGGAGGGAGGTGAGTGAGGAAGAGGAGATTTAGCAAGTCTATGGCATTTTCCACCAGGCCAGATCAGTATCCTCACTTCACAGATCAGCCACTCGAGGCACAGAAATAATAAGATTGGTAAAAACGAGGATGCTGAAGAGACAAAAATAAGGCTAATTTAACATGCCTTCTGCATTTTTCTTAAAACTACTAAATCCTTTGGGTTCTGATATACTTAATGTATATATAGTATAGCTCATTATATATGTGTAGTGGGGTTAGTGGGGTTAGCTGCATGTATGCATATATAGTCTAGTTAGCTATTCTCCAAAACTAGACAATTTAAGCTCAAATGCTGTAGGGCCATTGCAGCCATGTGAGAGATCAGGTGGCATGTCTTCAAACAAATGGAGGGGGAGAGGGGAGGGGAAGAGACCTTTTCAGTGAACCTTTTCAGAGAAGTGGAGAGAAACAATCTAACTTCAAGAACAGCATAGCTATTCCAATAAAGTTCCTTGATCTGAAGTAAGGGAAGTCATTTCCAGCAGCTCTATGTCCTTTCTAGGCAATTCAGGCTGATGGTGTTGGTCATTGTCCGTTCCATTTGGAAGGTCAAAAGAGATGGTCTCCTCCCTCACATTGGGAACACGCTGTCTCCAGCATATGCCAGAACACATTTGCAGGCAAGGCTTCTGACTTTCTCATTTCCTTTCCTGTTTTGTTGTGCAGGGATTTTAAGCTCTTGGCTTCCAAGCTCTCTTTTTATAGGTCTTTTTCCTTTGTTTATTGTCATTTAGTTTTTAGTTGTTTTTGTTAAGATGCCCAGGAGCGGATGCCCATAAATTAAAATGCATCATTATTATAATAAAGTTGCGTCACTGCTGTAAGTCAGACTGGCCAACATAGACCTCTAAATAGAGGGCTAAGTGAGAAGTTGGATGGTATTGACCTCTGCAACAAGGAACATAACAGAAAGTATCTAATCTGGGAGATGGAAAATATGGAGAGGAGATGTGCAAAAGGGTGTTCACATAAACTTCTGGTGGCCTGAAAAGTTCATCTTTGAAAACTGGGATGACCATGAAAATCCTCAAAACTTTCATAGGGAGCTGAGATGAATTATATGCTTATAAGACTGTGGTTCTAAACTATTGGGATTAAATGCTAAAACAGGCAGCATGCTCTGACTTCCATCTCAAATGAGCCAACCAGCTGAGAGAGCAGTGACTGTGCACTACCACAATTATAGGGAAGGTTTACTTTTTGCAGCAGCCACCTATGAAATTAAGACTTCAATGATCAAATAAACCAGGCTGCTCTTTTTTCAAGCTTTTCTTTGAATATTCAAATGAAAAATTTTCACTTTGGGGCTTTGAAATCAGAAAAAAATACTCCAGGTGTTATTGCTGCTTGTGTCTCTGCTGTGATCAACCTAACTTGCAGACAAACATTCAAAGACTTTGCAGTTCTCTTTGTAAGTGTGAAAACACTAGGTAGAATCATAGAATGGTTCAGGTTGGAAGAGACCTTGAAGATCAACTAGTTCCAACCCCCCTGCCATGGACAGAGACACCTCCCACTAGAGCAGGTTGCTCAAAGTCCCATCCAGCCTGGCCTTGAACATCTCCAGGGATGGGGCATTCACAGGTTCTCTGGGCAACCTGTTCCAGTGTCTCACCTCCCTCATATTAAAGAATTTCTTCCTAATATCTAATCTAATTTTCCCCTCTTTCAGTTTAAAACAATTCCCTTCATACTATCACTGCACTCCCTGATAAAGAGTCCCTTCCCATCTCTCCTGTTGTCCCTCTTTTAGTACTGGAAGGCTTCTATAAGATCTCTCCAGACTCTTCTCTTCTCCAGGGTGAATAACCCCATCTTTCTCAGCCTGTCCTCATAAAAGAAGTACTCCAGCCCTTTGATATCTTCGTGTCCCTCCTCTGAGGGGCTTCAACATCTCCATGCCCTTCTTATGCTGCAGGGCCTAGAGCTGGATGGAGTATTCCAGGTGAGGCCTCAAAAGAGTGCAGTAGAAGGACAGATTCATCTCCCTCGACCTGCTTTGGCTTTCTGGGCTGCAAGTGCACATTGCTGGGTCATGCTGAGTTTTTCATCCACCAACACCCCCAAGTCCTTCTCCTCAGGGCTGGTCTCAAGCCATTCCCCACCCAACCTGTATTTGTGCTTGGGATTGCCCCAACCCAGGTGCAGGATGCTACACTTGGCCTGGTTGAACTTCATGAGGTTTTCACAGGCCCCACCTCTCAAACCTGTCCAG
>BJBW01007459.1:0-81219 GCA_004320125.1 Scolopax mira | reverse complement strand
ACAAAGATGTTAAATAGTAATGCCACTTGTCACTGCTCGGCACTTGGACATCAAGCTGCAGGATCCATTCTGAGCAAAAAGGAAACCTTGACATTGTTCTACAAAAGAAAAAAGTGCCTTAAAAAGCTATGCCTTAAATGTCTAAGTTGTCCATGAATTGAAGGAGATGTCTCAGAAGGCCTGCAAAAGAAAATTCTTCCATCTGGTATAGATTCACATTTTTTAAGTAAGGAAGATCTCCATCCAAGGGGCCTTCCAAAACCTGCTTCTCTCCATTTACACTACAGGGAATGTTGTCACATAAAATGTACTATATTCCAAAATATACCCACAGGTTAGGTGCCTAAGTTAGATGAGCTGGATCCAATGTGTAAAGTTTGTCTTTCACTCTACACTTTTACTCTCAAGTGTCTCCCATATGAAGACTGTACAGGTGTTTTTATACATAAAGATGCACCACACTCCCATGAAGAAACCAAACGTTATTTCCATTTCCCCATAAGAAAACTGACCCACATAAAAAATAACTTAAGAGAGATCTGCAATGCATACTTACGAACTCAAGTTGTACTTTGTCCTTCATTTCCAGGACTGCAAAGGAAAATATCCACACCCCTGGTCAAATGCCATCTACAAAAGGCTGAAAACACACCTGCTAAAATGCATCCTCCAAGCTCACATCAAACTACATTTTAGCTATCTATGTTCTACTGCCCACAAGCTCTCGTGTTAATGTGCCTTTTTAATTTATGGTTTATTAGTCTTATTCATGTTGCTCTACTTTATGTAAAAACCCATCAACTACCAGTAATTTCTGCCTTCTGGTTGTCTTTATGTCTGAAATATTTTCTTACCATTTCTTGGATGGTTTGATTTCTTAGACTTTTCCAATTGAAAAATTATGGGTCCTGGTTTTTGTTTGGTTTGGTTTTGTTTGTAAAATATCTGATGATCTAACAAACAGAAAACCTTACAAGAAAAATCTTCCCTTGGAAAGAAGTTCTAGAAGTCATGTCTGATTTGTCATAGGTTTTCCCCTGGAATGTGCAGTAGATTTTGCACTTGAATGACTCCTCCCCTCTGGTCCATTGCTGCTGAGTTGGTCCTGCTGAAGTAGCCCTACTGTAGCTAGAAGCTGGAAGAATTGAAGGTCTATGGTCCTGGCTGTGATCTGGTTAAACACACACAAAGCTCATCAGGGTTAAACTTTCAATACATATTTGGGGTAAGGTGATTTCGGCCACATTAACTGAATCACCTGCCATGGTATTTCCCCCCTTTTCAGAAATACAATTCAGTTATTCATGTGTGTTAATTAATAATACTTCAAGAGCCAAAGTATTAGTACATCATTTATTCCTTGCTGCCAGGAAAATTGTATTCATGACTCTGTTGCCAGAAGAACTATATTCAAGAAACGGAAAAATAGGGAAAGACAGACTGCCCATTCTGTAAAAGTGGTGAAGGCATGCATTAGACTTTCTTCTCATGTCCTTGAACAAAAATACGCAAGCTTGATAGTTGAATCAGAGACTTAAACAAATAAATCTCATATAAACTGCCAACTCACTTGGAAAAAAAGAAGTCCTTCCCAGGGCACTTTTCTTTCTTATCTGATATCAGAGCTTTATAACTGCTCTGATCCCTTAACCACAAGATTCGTTAATGGGGACTACTCAGCTCTGGCTACATCACAGCTTTGAGATAATGTCCCCAGCTGTGATTTAATGAGGGAAAATACATCCCTCCTGCAAAGATAAACAACGTGAAACTTTCCCAGCATTATCTGTTCCAGCCTGGTGGAGAGGACATAGTTCAGTGTCGATGACGCTGATCTGCTGCTGCAGGCGCCTCTCATATGGAGCAGCTGAGCTGAGCACACAGTGTCCAGGGTGCTCAGGAAGCTTATCTTCGTACACAGGCCATGTAGCTAACTAACATCTAGAGCACTTCTTTTAACTGTTCTCATCTAACCATTCTTGAATAGTGGGTGGCTGTATACTTATATTACTTTAAATAGCCTGCTTGTTTTATGCACACCTTTTCTCCCCATTTGTCACTGCAAAATTAATCAAATGGAAAACTTGCCTAAGAATTTATTAAAACATTCATTCTTATGCAGCAAAGTTATCTATTTATCAAAGTAATCTATTTTCTCATACAAAATGATCTTATCTGTCCACACGAGGAGCCCTAAGAGAGAGCAAAACATAATTAATGTAGAGGTTTATGAATTCATTATATGAAAGTCTTGCCTGTCAATGGAGAAGAATAGCTCATCCCCATTCTAAGATGTGTATTTCTGTCTCCCTTGTCTCCAGATAAGGCACAAAGATGGTATTTGGTTTAAGAAGATTTTACTTGTATGTACAAATGACAACTTGAATATATAAATATACAGGTCGTTCCTCAAGAAAACATTTTCTCCTACAAGATTGTGTAGTATTTGGAAAGCACCCAAGTAAGATCTTCGTAAAACTGTCTGGTTTTCTGGTGGTTTTGTCCTCAAACAAAACAGATGTGCTCAGGTTTTGCTGCCCTCGGCCAGTGAAGGCACAAGTACTGTGGTAAAGAAAAAAAAAATCTGGTAACCAAGCCTTTGATATAGAAAAACCACATGGAGTTGAGTCATAAACTGTGGATGCGAGACAACTAATTATGGGTTATGTTAGGCATGGGGAACAGGTTAACTGCTACATAATTACAATTGAGATCGCTGTGGACACAGTCAAGGAAACCCAGTTAATAGAAAGAAGTAAATGAAAATGTATTGGTATCTACAAAGGAAAACAAGTCCTGTCTGTTTTCTTTAGCTTCTTCAGTGATTTCAGATGTTCTTGATCCTTTACCGCTGCTTAAGCGTTATACTTATGAAGCCTAAACAAGGGTTTATATTTCATGTTCTGCTGTTTTTCATGAGAACAGCAGGGAAGGAGTTAGTAAAGGCTTCTTTAATAAGTGCCCTGCACAGGCTGTAGTGCCAGTGGAGTGAAATTCCAGATCAAGCAACACAATGCAAACTGAAAATCTGTGAAATGGAAACTCCTGTGAAACAGATCATTGAGTGGTGGAAAGGAGATGGGTGGTTATACCAAAAGCATTGGTAGTCAAAGGGCTATGGGGAAAGGAGAGACACCAGAAGCAGAACTTGTTGGAGGATGGAGGATACTATGGGCAGCCTGTGGCCTATGGAGGATACTATGGCAGAGGCCTGTGGCTACCCTGGACTCCTGAACAGCAGGGACAGCCCGCCAGGGATCAGAGCTGTCTGCTCTAGGGCCACCTCTCGTGGAGAAAAACCTTTGTCAGTCAGCAACAAAGGAGCAAGAAAAGGGAGCTGAGCTTCCAGACGGGCTGTATCCCCAAGGTTTCCCTGAAGGCCTGACTCAGACGGGTTTGCAGGCTTCCCCATTTCCTCCTAGCTTGGTGGAAACTTTTGTCCCAGTTCCTTGAACTCGCCCTCCAAAAGCACACACCATTTCTGAGTACACACCTATATATAGCCTCCTTCTGCAACACCACCTCACTGTCAGAGGCTGTTTCCCGTTGACACCAGCTAAATGTGGTATTGAAGTTTGAGGTTGAGGTGGTGGGTCTCTACCTGACTGAGTAGGCAAGCAGCCAAATGGACATCCAGTTTGCTTGACCTTCCTGTGGCATCACAACTCACGCAGTGAAGTTCCAGGCAAACACTGTGGCTCTCTGGGTTTCTCTGTTTGCCACGATGATTCCACTTTTGGTGCCCTTGTGGGGATGCCATGGGTAAGCCCGGGTGGTGTGCTGCACTCCAGCAGCCACCAGCACAGGGTGTCCCTCTGCTTCACCAGGCATTTCCTTCCAGCTCTGTGGCTGGGGACATACTCTTATGCAAGAGACACAGGTGTGCTCCTAGTCTTTCAGGCACACAGGTTTTTGATCTGCAGCTATAAAGGCACAGATGTCCTCTTCAGATCATCAAGGAGGATGTCACAATGTGCTTGAGCTTTTGTGTCAAAAATTCTGGCAGATTCTGGGTCCTAAATGTACTGGAGAAGGTGTTTCTATTTAAAATGCATTGACATCAATATATTTACATGAGTTAATCATGTGGGAAATATCCAATGTGTATAAATCCATCTAGCATCTCTCAAGCCTCCATCCATTTTTTTATTACTGAAAACAACTTAGTCATCAGCAGCCTTTAATTAGCTGCCTGCCTGCTTCCTCCTACAGGTCGTCAGTACGGAGATACCTCTGGTGCCAGAAACGATCCCTGGCTTTGCACCATGATTCATTTCTTTCTGTGCTGGGGAACAGACTCCCTCCTGTGTAACCACTTCCAAGTCTTTGACAAGACTTTCCTTCTTGCCCAATGGCTACTTATACACCAGCCATTCACACTGTGGGTATTTGGAGTGTCTATTAAAAAATTATGAATGGATTTTTTGAATACTAATGTAGGTTGTGTTTTCCAGATCACCTTTTTCTACAGCTCACCTTCAGGTTGTACTATTCCAGTCACTGACAAATTGCTGCTCCCCACTCACCAAGCCTATGATTTAGAAAGACAGAAGCATTTGTGATTCCTCCCCGCACAAGGAAACGTCCTGTCTCAAGACCTCAGCCATGAGTTATGAGCATGTGGAGTTCTGCAGCCACTGCATATTAGAAATAACAACTAATTACAAAACTGCAGAAAGTGAAACATAATTACCGAGGAAGGATATTTAAATGCCACTGTAGTTTATTTTGACAGATGAGCCTGTCTTGAAAATGAAGGATTTCCTACAGGAGAAATAATGATTCTCATGTTGCTTTGTGATCTAAAGGCAATTTCTATACTTTTCTTTTTATCGCCTCCTTTGAAGGGAATCAAGACACAAAGAGGCACAGGGTTAAGAGTGGAATGAACATTAAAGGCTCCTGTCACTGTGACAAGACTGAAAAAGATTTTGAGAAATTCCAAACCTGTGATATTTTTTGCTGTTTCTCCTGGCAGTTGTGTGATAGGATTTAAAGCAAATTTGGGCCCTGATGGATGACAATTGCTGCTCCAAGGGAAAAAGTAGGGGAGATGATTTCAGAAAGCCTTTATATATCATCAAGCAAGGACCATATACATTAAGGTTCGGGGATCCATTTCCAAGTAATCTGACCAGAAAATACAGGAAAAAAAGGAAAAAAAGAAAGTAAGAAAGTCAGCACTGTGGGGGACCTGAGAAATGTTAGATTATCCAGGCTTCTTACCATACAAGAAGAGGAAAGCAGCAATGTAGCTTTGGTGATTGCTGTAGTCATTTCTTATAGCTAGAAGTACCTGCTTTTGTGTGTTTCTGGCTGATACTGTCTGGGGGAGTTATTCAAGTTCTTGTGATAGGCAGGTGTCTCTCCCAGCTGTATGCTCTGCCCCTTACCTCACTGCCCTTCTCCTGGAAAAAGATCTTGAAATGATACTCAAACATAAACATATCCTTCTGATTGCATTAATTTAGGGACCTGAAGTAGTTTATAAGCCATTCTGCTTCTTGGTTGAACCAACACATGTTAACACACTGGAGTCAACTGACTTAGGCATCCATCCTGAGGCACCAAAACTGAATTCAGTATGTGTCACTTCTAGATTTATACCACAGACCATCTCTCCCCTGATAGTTCACATAAGCCAAACTTGAAGTTTCATATCCATTTCAGAAATCCTCTTACATTTGCTGTTCAAGTTTAGTGAGAGTGCCTCTGGTGTTTTCATCCACAAGCATTGTCCTTTTTCTATTTTCCCATTTTTTTAAACTTTAAAGTTTCTCTCCTTTTACAGTCTTATTTTTGTTGCAGGCACCCATTTTCTTCATGTCCAATTTAGGTATGGGCCACCTTCCCAGACCTAAAATGAAGGAATGAGTAAGGAAAATGTTATGCAGAGTATGAGCACTGGTGAGGAGTAGGTGCCGTCCATTAGTGCCAGTGAAGCCTTATTATCAACCTGACGAACAAGTTCAGAGCTGCCATTAAGGCAGCTTTATTTTGGCATAGGAGGAAATAATCAATCATTTTTAAAATTGAGTTTCAACTTTACAGACTCACATCATGGAGTAAAAAATTGCCTCTTTATTTATTTGGGCTGGACACATGGAAGGGCCATTCATCTGTGGCCTACCTCCAAAACATCTGGAAATCAGCAGGATTGACTTCGGGAGGGGTTTTGGGCCTCAACGCAAGTGTGCCCGTGTGACTAGCAATGCCACAGCAATTTTTACTTGCATGGAGCAACTTCGCATTATATTCTTCTCAGTTGCCTAGATGAGCAGGTCAGAGCAGCACGGCAGCAGCCACCCATATTTTGTACCCCTGGATGGAGAATACAGAACTTGGCTATATAAAAAAGTACTGCCAGTTCTGGCTAGCATCTTCCTGTGCTATTTTGTTTTCTCTGTGGAATATTTTGACTTTTCTTTCTATTAACCATATCATCAGATCCCACATATGCCTGGTGATCATTTCTAGAAAGCAAAATAGTGGCAAATGTTGCCATTTTATCAGTGAAGATAAACTGTGCAATTTCTCAGGAAGCTGAAAGCTGGGTGCATAGAGATGTTTAGGGGCTGGGCTGCTTTTTCTTCCCATTTTGCAGCATGTATCATGTTAAAATTTGAAAACAAGGAGTGAGCATGCATTAAAAAAAAAGGTCCTAATTCTTTTTCCAAGCATATTTTCTTATTTACCAAAAAAATTGGTAAAACTATCATCAGGAAAACATTGTTACATGACCATTGCCCGAAGTGTATTCTTACCACCGGATCATAATTCCCTTTCTTTCCATTCCTTAAAAGTTCATTCAGTTCTAACTTCTACAGTAATGTTTATCTAGAGTACCTAATTATATAGTGCAACCTGCATCTGGAGTGCTGGTTCAAGGTTATTATAGTTCTCCACAGACATAACAAAAATATTGTTTTAAACTTATCCATTGAGGAAAAATGGCTGCATTTACCACTGATAGAAATATATGGATGTAAAATATAATTATTAGAATGTTATAAACATGAGTGTTGTCTATTCAAGTGACTGAATTTCGTCCACAACACTTGCTGTCACAGAAGTATCTCCTTTTTGTTTTTGCTGCAGACAAATTCTGACAAAATTAAATGAAATATATTAGATGTGTAAACGACACATTGTAGTGATAAGCAAATAAGAAAGATGAATTTTATGAATGCTTTATGAATTTTTATTTTTATTTATGATTTTATGAATGTCAGTACATGCTTCTTGTTGAGAATATTTGATAATATTAATGAAATATGAATATGGTTTAGGAATAATAGGAATAATAATTTAATAGTTCTTCAGTTATCAAGTCTGAAAAAGAAGCTCCTACTTAATCTACATGATAGTGATTATATGCAGAGCCCCACTACTTTTACTACAAAGAAGAAAACTTCTTTGGCAGCAGTAAAGGGAAAGTGGGTAGATAAAACAAACTCTTTAATTCATATGTCCTTACTCATAGGTTTCCCGTCAAGCATGGTTTCTTCTTTATTTAGAATCAATACTAAGTAAGGAAAGGATAAATATATAAATCGCAAAACTCTTTCTGTGGGTGTATTGGTAGCCAAAGTAAATTGTCTGAGGTTTGGAGAGACCATGTGCTTGTTCTGTATTTGCTCTAAAATTCAGAAGTGATGAAGAAATATTTTGTTTCAATCCCTAGAATGAGGGCCGTGAGCCGTGCCAGGAGCCCTGGCCATGTTTATGACACAGGCATTACTGATAGATGCCTCCCTCCTCACTTCCATAGTATTCCCGGTCTCTGGAGAGGGTGAAGTCTCACATGCAGCTGAAAATAGGAAGTTGGGTGCCTTTGTCCAGGGAGAGCTATTGCTTCTGCCATGCCAAGTGAGTGCAAGGCAAGAACGCTATAGGACCCTCTCCTAGTGGGTTTATACTGTGGAAGCCTGATCCTGCTAACAGCTTGGGCAGTGCTTGAGTGCAAGACAAAAGTAATCCCTTTAAAGTCAGCAATAACTTTCATACAAAGTATATGATTATTTTGCCTACGGTGAAATAAATTAATTGTACTTTTACACCCACCTCTCCCCTCAAAAATAATAATTCACTGTCACCAGGCAAGTCACTTACAATTTCTCCGTGTCAGTGCCCTTTTGTGAAATGGATGCAGTAAAATGTCCAGCTGATGATACGATAGCATTATGGAAGTTTACATTTGTGGCATATCCTAAAAACTTCACGAAAAAGTGAGTCAGAGGTGCAGAAACTCTTTTTTTTCAAATGCTTCTGGTTAGTTGCTTGGATAAGACAGTCCTCAGATAATGAAGTCAGCTGAGAGAAATCACAAGTTTATTAAAGGTATGATTTAATATTATTTGAAAGCTCCTGAGGTTTTAAATGTGTGCCAATATTATTCACTCTTCTTAATGATCAGAAAGAGCCTTCACTTTTATCTGGGTAAAAAATAGTATCAATATTAAAATAAGTTTGGGAACAGGAGAATTGCTCTTTCTAGGTATTCGAAGTAAAGTAAGTTTAAAAAATAGGAAGGTAAAAAATGCACATGTATGATGTAGGTACTTCTATGCAGCAGGCTTCACCAAAGCTGCGAGGTTTTTAAATCCACAGCCACTTAAATGTTACCTTCAAAATCAGGTATGATCACTCTCAGCACTATTTGGGCAGATAAGCCTGGTGAATTACTGTAGAAAAATCCTTCACAAAAGATTTCAAGCCATGAGAGGTTAAACACCACCTCAAAACATCCGAGTGCCCATCTAGCAGGGTCCAACTCCTGCTTAGTAATAATTGCCAGAAAAGGATCAATAGCCAGAAGAATTATTGCTTGCATTATGTTACCCTACATTTTGATCAAACTCCCTTCCTTCTTCCTTCCATTCCTCCTTCCTTCCTTCCTCTGCCAGTTCCAAAATGGTAAAAAAATGATCTGACCACTCAAGACTAACATGCCAAATGGAGGGAGAGGATTTATTGGCTCAGCTCCAAAGGAAATGAAATTACTTTGAGGAATTTTCAAATTTTTGCATGAAATCAGCTGCACGCCAACCCACATGTTTAGATGTGGGTCAGATGAAAATTACTGTCACAGGAGATGTGGAAGGTCAAATGATGAGACAACCCGCTCCTTCTGCTTGTGTCCAACAATGACAAAAATCTGGACGGAAGTGGTAAGATAAAGGGGGCTATCTGGGATTGCAGGCTGCCAGCACTGGCACAGTGTTTTTCTTGTATGTTCATTCAGAATTATAAGACATAGAAAAAACAATACCATAAGGTTTTTCCAAATAAATGTAGTTCTGGAGTCATTGGATTTCAGGGCCACTTACACTGAGCTTGCAGGAAGATCATTTCTTTAAGAGAAAGACAGCTAGTATAGGAATGGAGATGACATGAAAGCCATGTTGGGGCAGCTGGGACGGTGGTGTGAGTGGCCCAGATATTAGGCAACATGCCTCAAACATTGGATTGCAAGGTGTTGGGAGAAGGTTGCAGTAAATTTCTGACCAGATTTCTTATGGAAGAGTGTCTGGGAGATAACAACCTCTCCAAACATGTTCTCATTGTTTATTTCAACCTTTAGAAATGCTAGGAAAGGTATTTTCTCTCCACACTACAGTCCATGATACCCAGAACAGGGCAAACAAAGGGTATGATGATGTTTTAGTTGTAACACAATACTAACAATGATCTCTTGTTTGACATCTAAGACCCCAGCTGAATAGTACAAGACATAAAAGCCCCATGGGTCGTAGGGGCAAAAAAGAAAAAGAAAAGCAGGAAGAGCTCCAGCAGCGAGATTGACAGCCAAAGGGAAGTGGGGCTCATTGGTCTCTTCAAGCCTGGGACACGGTATGTGGATTTCCTGGAGCTGAGGAAGAGCCTGATTAGAAATAAAAAATACCAGGAAAGAAAGGAAATTTTACAGCCCAGACCTGGAATATGGCTTTCGGACATGGGCCATGCTGGAGAAGAGAGGATGCAGGAGCTAAGGTTGAATTAATCAGTGCAGGTGGATACATGAAAGAAAACATTTCAGACTGTTAGTCCAAAGGAGGTGGGAGAATTTCACCCCCACCAAATTAATCATAAGAGTCCTTGGAATGAGATCATTGTTTCCCTAGAGGGTGGGGTAAAACCAAGCAAGGTGCTCTCAATCTGGGGCTCCATCCACAGAAAGATCACCACAAAGCTAAGCAGGGAAAGCAAACAGCAGCAGAATTGAGGCCAGACAGGTCCATATGATACAAGTACTTAAATCCAGAGATACCTCACAGTTTTCCAGACTTCAGTCAATGCTATTATAGAGGGGATTGTAGTAACTGGCAAATTGCTGCTATGAGATGATGATCCTGCTGAGCCCAAGTTAAAGGAAAACAGTAATTAAAAATTTTGGAAAATCCTTTGTTCCACTCACAGTACAGAATTAAGGGAAAGCTGAAGCAATGGATTCAATGCAGTACAATATCAGGAGCTCTTCTTAGTCTGAGTGAAACCTCTACAATTCGTACAGTGAATTAGCTATCAGTATTTTTTTCACCACATGGAAGATTATTTTTCAAATGAGATTTTCACATGAGATGAATGCTCACACAACAGCAAAATGCTCCCAAGTACATTGGGAAGGATAAACAGGATGTCTTATGGTCTCACACCCCAGAGGTCCTCCAGGCCTCCCTGCCAAGCCGGCCGAGTGCAATGGACGTGACGCTCCTTCGGGAGTTGCATCCTTCAGTTGTATATCTGGCTGGTTTTAGTGTGTGTTCCCTTCACAGCCATGCTCAAAAGCTCCCGAGAACCATCACTGAATTCCCCTCAGGGAAAAACTGGAAAAAAAAAAGAAAGGGGGAGGGGGGGAGATATTAAGCACCAACCTTTTGCTTTCCGTGTTTTTCTCTTTCCAGTATTATCAAAGTATGCAAGAAACAGTGGTTCCAAAGAAGAATAATGTGATTTCTCACTGGATATGAAACATGATAAATTTTGTTCCACTTCAGGCTAGGGGACAATAGGCTTACTGTGGAAAATTTGCCCCAGTCCTTTGGTTTTTTTTGAGTTCCACTAAAAAAAAAAAGGGGGGGGGGGGGGGGGGGTTTTTTTTTTTTGGGGGGGGGGGGGGGGGGGGGGGGATTTGTTCTTTGAATTTCAAATGCTTGAAAAGTTTTCACTTGGAAAAACACAACACAAACCATAAAGCATGTGGGTGCGTTGGCAACCCATTTGGGTTTTAATGAGCATCATGTATATTTTTACTGGGGAGAAAGAAGTTCCTGTGTTTTTTTTCCAATATACTATTGCTTTAGTGGGAGTCAAAAGTGAAGTGAAACCATCGTGTTAACCGAGAGGATACCAAGATGATAGTGTTCTTCGGTTGTTCCCAGCACTAATACCCACTTGAAAGCAGTAAGGAGACCTTATTTCCTTTTGGGGGGTTTATTTTAGCATACGAAATATGGCAGATAGCATAATTGGATTTTAAATATCTGATCCAAATTTATTTCAGGGGATTGAGTCAAAACAAATACAAATTCAAGTTTGCCTAGTGCATTTAAAAACTGGCAGCACACGCATTTCAGGACCTCACCAATTACAGCACTTCACTTATTTCTGAAACAGTTGGCTGCATATTATTTCTATCGAAAACGGTGTCCCACACTTTCAGGCTTAGTTGCGGGTTCGTAAGTGTTTGTTCTATTATTCAATCATATTATAAAATGAACCACATTTTCCAATAGCTACTTCATGTTCCCTATTTCATTTTTAATTGCGGTGTTTCTTCAAACATCAGTTGTCCCACAGGATTTCATTTTTGGACCACTTTTGCAAGCCACTAAAAATGATGAATTCTTGAAGCTTGCAATCTGAGCTCCCTTTAAACCCACATACCAAAATCTTATCCAAAACCATGTCAAAGAAGCCAAAACCAACCCCATACCACTTCCTAGGTCTAAGTTGCATAACGAATAGACCTGTACCCTCCCATAAAAAAATAAAGGACCCTGGCCTGCTGTATTTTTCATGGAGAGAGGGTTACCTCAATATCCAGGAGGCATCAATATTGTCTTGCACCATGTAAACATGAGCTTTGTGTCATTTGTATATGCTTTTAACTCTTGCATTTTAAATACTCTGATTTCCTGTGGTCTGATGACATTGTTTGTCACTCAAATACAGAGAAAAAGAGTTTGTGATTACTGACAGGCTAGTTTTCAACAGCTAAACCATTTTTTTAACCTTCATATTAATTTTTGAATGTCTAGAACTGTCCAGATGTTACTGATGATTGTTGTCCCATACCCATTTTTCCCTTTAAGGACCCTTCTCTGCCCTGTGTTGTGATGGTCTTTCCACGTTCTTTTAGATAAGTGCATGGGTCTTTCAATGCGATCCTAAAGAATTTACAAAAATATCCAGTAATCCAGCTTTCTGAGAAAAAAGACATGTCATTACTATGAAGTCCACATGTGAAGAAAGCAATCAATCACCATCTTCTGGTAGAATAACAAAAAAATGCTGGTGAGGATGGGGTTGCTCGCCAATGATGGGTGGGATCCAAGCAATCATCAAGTCTCAAGCAGGTCAAAAAGGACAGGCACTTTCAGCTACATCTCTTGTCATCATTCCTGTCATAACTTCTTGTAAACACATCAAAATTATCAAATTTTAATTTTGCATGTATTATATATTGCAAAGGACTTTGGGTGGAATTCCTTCTTCTACCTGAATTCTCATGAATTTTTGCTCTGTGACCACAGTAATTCATTCTTGCATCTTTTTGGACAAGAATCCTCAGATCTTTCAGGAAGGCCAAGAAGAGCAAGACAATGCTGTGTGTTTTGCTTTCATATCCAGTGAGAAACCAGAACTATTTCTTCCTAAACTGTAAGGAAGAACATGATACCATTGCTAGAAGCAAGGCCTGGGCTAGGTCTTCCTTTCTCCCATTCTGAAATGTCTCTTTCGTCAACTCTAGTCCACAAAAGTCATATGAACATAGGTGTTTGTGAAACATGAAAGACATGTCTCAGAATACAAAGAAGAAGTTTATGCCCATGAGGCAAGCAGATGCACGTGCAAGTTCTGGTCCCTCACTAAGGAATCTGTAGAATCCTTCAGCTCGGGAGGGCCGTAGGAGAAGTCTGTAAATGGAAGATGTAGAAAGAAAAAGCAAGAAAAAATGCAGAGTATAGACAAACAGGGTGTAAGGGTGGACCTACGCTCTGGTTCAGCACTTAGTTAGTAAACCTTTAGTATATAGCTACTTTCAATTGCCCTCAGCATTCTTCATAACCTTCAGCTTAGTTATGATTCCACATCAGAGGAGTGTTATAGCAATATCATTTTGGGTGGCCAAAATTGTGACAGGTTTACATCTGGCAGAAAAGGTCATATTTGCCTTGACACGAGCATAAAAATTGCTCTTGGCCAGAGTTGCTCCTTGGAAGTCCAGGTACACAACTGGATTGTGCTGACTGCTGTGTTTCTCCATCCTACAAGTGTAAGTCACGCTTTCTCAAGGAGGAGTACTAGTATAAATTCTGTCAGCTCTTCTGGCTGTCTTCCCTGCCCGATTCATCCTGTCTGGCATGAATGGTCAGATCTCAGCCAGGGCTTAAGCTCATCAAAGTGGTCCATCACTCATCATCCATATCAGAAATGACAGTGATGTAGAAGCTGAAAGTCATCAGTGAATTGGATGCACCAAAGTCGGTGTTCCTCCCTAATCTTTCCAGTGTCTTTATATAAAAGCTAAGCCAGAATCAAGGGGATATAAATTAACAGAGGAATACAAATTGACTATAGACTATGGACCCCTGTTAATCTCCTCTTCCAAAAGAAACACTGGAACTGAAAGCTGTTATCACAGATACTTTCCTAAGGTTTACTCACTCTTACACTATGTACGTCTATGTGAACTTCTCGATCCAGGTATAATGCCATACACTTCTGTGTTCTATAACAAACAGTATAAACTGTTTAGTAAAATTATTCTTCCATGCTTATTCACTTTTTAATTATCTATAGTTCAAAGTTCATTATGAGCTGTATACATACATCTGTGTCTGGTTGAGTGTTGGAAATGAAGAAAGCAAATTCCAAATAGAGCCATTCTGCATACAGCTTTGCAGGAGGACATTACATTAAGATTATAGTTGATATCTGTAATTTTAATGTTTCTTAACATAGAATCATAGAATTGTCTAGGTTGGAAGGGACCTTAAAGATCATCTAGTCCAACCAACAACCTAACTCTGACAAAAAAATAAATAAAAAATAGGAAATAAAAATTACTAAACCATATTCCCGAGGACCATGTCAACCCATCTTTTGAACACCTCCAGGGATGGTGCCTCAACCCCTTCCCTGGGCAGCCTATTCCAATGCTTGATAACCCTTTCGGTGAAGAAATGTTTCCTAATATCCAATCTAAACCTCCCCTGGCACAACTTGAGGCCATTGCCCCTTGTCCTATCTCCTATGACTTGGGAGACAAGACCGACCCCCGCCTCCCTACACCCTCCCTTCAGGTAGTTATAGAGTGTGATAAGGTTTCCCCTGAGCCTCCTCTTCTCCAGACTGAACAACTTCAGCTCCCTCAGCCTCTGCTCATAAGACTTACTCTCCAGACCCCTCACCAGCTTCGTTGCCCTTCTCTGGACCCACTCCAGCACCTCAATGTCTTTTTTGTGGTAGGCGGCCCAAAACTGGACACAGTACTAGATGTGAGGTTTCACCAGTGCCGCGTACAGGGTGACTATGTCCTCTCGGGTCCTACTCACCACACTGTTCCTGATCCAGGCCAGGATGCTGTTGGCCTTCTTGGCCACCTGGGCATACTGCTACTTCATGTTCAGCTGATAGTCGACCAACACCCCCAGGTCCTTTTCTGCCAGGCAGCTCTCCGGCCATTCTTCCCCAAGCCTGTAGCGTTGTTGTGACCCAAGTGCAGGACCCAGCACTTGGCTTTATTGAGCCTCATTCCGCTGGTCTCAGCCCATTGATGCAGCCTGTCCAGATCCTTCTGCAAAGCCTCTCTACCTTCTAGCAGGTTGACACTGACACCCAGCTTGGTGTCATCTGTGAACTTACTTAGGGTGCACTCAATCCCCTTGTCCAGATCATTGATAAAGATGTTAAAGAGAATGGGTCCCAGTACTAAGCCCTGTGGGACACCACTCATGACTGGCCGCCAACTGGCTTTGACCCCATTCACCACCACTCTCAGGGCCTGGCCCTCCAGACAGTTTTTAACCCAGTGGAAAGTGATCTCTCTGAGAGCCCATCTTGCAGCTAGATTTCTTTGTATGAAAGTGGATTTGTTTGCAATTTTTAAGATTCTTTGAAAAGCCAACAAAATCCTGTCAGTAATTCCTCCATGCAGAATTGTATTGACAGGATGGAGGGATCATTGACAGGGCTGGAATTTCTAGCCAGAGAAAGTAACATCAGGCTGTCACCTTCTGGGCCCACCAGCTTTCTAAGGGAACATGAGATGCCATCTGAAAGTAAACTTTCCAGATACTTTGTAGATGCAGACAAATGGCAAGTGTCAGCAACTGGGTATAATTTCAAGTCCTGATGGTCACAGATCCTGTGTGCGGATTCACAAGTCTTTTGTTCTTATTTTTCTTTTCTTCCTTGACACATTCATGACCTTTTTTTTTTGCTTTATTCCCTCTAGTCCCTTCTTATCTCAAAGCTGCTCTTTCTTGTCTGTCTGCATAGGAAGCTCCATACTCAAACGTTATTCAACATAACAGTAAACTTTCTCTTCCCATCCACAGTCTTTCCTGGTTTTGTTTTTTGTCACTAATTTCCTTGTTCTTCTGTTTTTATATGTACACAATCCTGGCTCCACGTCTACTCTCTCTAAATCAGTTCTGAATCTAGAGAGCCTGCTTCCCTTTGTATTTCCCACTTGGGGTCTTCATTTCAATCTTTCCATTTTTCCAATCAGTTCTCACTAACTCCCATTGCTAACTCTCTCCTTAGGCTGCTCAATTTCTCTCCTTTCTCAGTCTCTCTTCATCCAGATTGCTTTCATCCAGATTGCAGATTCATCCAATCTGCTTTCCTTTGTAACTACCTCCTAATCCCAACAGCGTATTAAGGTGACCTACATCCTTTCTCTCATCTTTCGTTGTAGTTTTTCATCTAGGCAGCAAGAGTTCCTTCAACCCTGCCTTTGTTCTGCTCTGCTCTTGCCAGTCTCAGTTCTTCATATTGCCTGAGCTCTTCCTTACTGATTTTAGATTATGGTCTCCTTGTCCAACCAGCTTCTCCCTTTATTTTCTTTTTGACAAAGCCTACAAGCTCCCATGCTTTTCCAGATCAGCGTCTTGGCCCTCTCTGTCTACATATCCAAAATCTTGGTCTTTTCTTGCCTGGACACAAGTTAGATGATTTCTTGCTTTCTGTTGATCTAGTGGTGTATGGCCACAGGAGTCATGCACCAGCTTGCTACCACTTTAAAAAGCATCTGTGAGGAAATCCTGGGTTGGTAAGGATGCGAGAGGCTCAAGTCACTCTGTGGAGATAATGCAGTTGGCATGCAAAAAGTAGCACATGCTCAGGACAGACAGGAATTTTAAGGAATTTGTCTGCCAAATTCTACCATATTACTAATGAATAGGGTTTAAAACCCAGCCAAATATGGGCAAATGCTTATGTGTCTGGCACCAGGATGCCTCCAGTCTGCCAACCTTCAAGTCAAACCATGGAGAAGCTAACATTTCCAAAAAAGAATTCTTACAACCAATTCATTAACATTGGCAAAACAATGTCTTTTTTCCTAATCTTTTTTCTGGGAAATAGCATAACCATTTTTGATGAAACTTTCCAAAAAAAATCTAAGCAGAGGCAGACACCCAGCATAAAAATTCACAAAGTTATAAATAACCAGAATAGGGATTTATAATTAGAAGCATTGGACAAATTTATTGTATTGGGTAGCATAGTATCAATAACAGTCATTTTTATTACTGTAGCCCCAAAAATGCTGCTCAGGGACCACAACTCCACTGTGTTAAGTGTGTACTAACATGAAACAAGGATATGTCTACAACATTGTTTTCCCAAAGAGCTTATAACTCAAATTTTAGACAACAGAAAACAAGTAGAACCAGACACGTGGGAAGTGCAAGGAAATAACAAGAAAACAGGGGTCTGTGACTTGTAAAACATCTCAAGGTACCATCAGTCTATGTATTGTCAAGCTTTTCATAGGTGTTTGGAAAAATAGGATCTTTTAAGGAAAATAAGACTTGATCAGAGGATTATGAGGTAGTTTTGCAGATACTTACAGAGGTACGTGGTCAGGATAGCAAAAAGCATGAAGGAATTTAAGTGAAACTGATCAGCCATGCTGTGGATCTCTGGGCAGATGACATCCAGCAGTGAGAAAGGGCCAATAAGTAGAGTGAGAGCAGACTGGAAAGCAAGCCAGAGTCAAGGATGGCACACAGAAGGGATTGCCACATGTGCCCATCTCTGTGCAGTGAAGAGTCTGTACAATATAAGGACAAATTCCCCTTTCTTTCCATCTTCTTGACATCACAAAAAGCAGGAGACACAGACCGCCCATTTCACTGTTGTGTGCATGGGAAGGATGATTTTTCTCTTTGTCCCCCAAGAGAGATTAGATAGCATAATTAAAGTGGGGATTTCTTGGGTGTGGGATAGACCTTATCAGCTTGATTTCAAAGCCTGAAACTCTCCATCATCTTTAGTGCTGCTCACAGCCTCCTCCTCCGCAACACAGGGGGTGGCTGTAGCCCCGGGGCTGTTATGTGCAGACGGGTGGCTGTTCAAGGCTGCAAAGTTTCATTCTCCTTTCCCAGCAAGAGGATTGCAACACAGCAGGGAGAAATTTCACCCGGGATGGAGGGAGCCTCCTTTGAAGCAACCAACCTCAAGCCTGTCCAGCCAGGTTGGCCATACTACACCCCAGGAGTTACAACTGTGGGTACAGCTGTAGTAGAGCTGTGGGGCTCTGAGAGCATTGACCGGTGTTTCTGCAGCTGGTGCGAGAGCCGTGATGCTGAACATGTATGTCTTGCAGGAAAGTCAATCATGTGGGTGAAGCTGCAAATGGCCGTGGCTCTCAGCAGCTGGGACAAACAAGTCTGGGAAGCACGCTGGCTTGTTCTCTGTCCGGGTGGTGATAGGGATGCTCCGTGGGCAGGGGTCAGGAGGGACAGCGAGGACAGCGGTTTCCGATAGCCATGTCCCATGGTGTGGGATGATGTGAGGCAGGAGCGTGCAATGTGAGTGCCATCTGCTGGGCCAGGGAGCAGTGCGGAGGAGCCCAGCGCTGCCATTGCCCTGCAACAACTGCCCAACGTCAGCCCGCATCACCCCCCATCACTCTACAAGTGCCTGACATCAATCACCATCACCTAGTGATGACCACCGGACATCTCCCACCATCACGCCGCAACATGTGCTCGAAATCACCCTCCATTGCCCTGCTATGAGCACCCACTATGCCCAGCATTGCCCACCGTCACCCACTGTCACCCGCCGTCACCCACTGTCACCCTGTGACATGTGCCCAACACCACCTGACATCACCACCATTGCCCCACGACAAGCACCTGCCATCACCTGTCATCACCCACCATGCCCCTGTGACGTGTGCCTGATATCATCCATCATCACCCTGTGATGAGCACCCAACCACCACCCACCACTGCCCACCATCACCTCACAATGTGTGCCCAACATCACTCAATATCACCTGCCATTGCCCCGCAATGAACACCCGACATCACACACCATCGCCCCACAACGAGCACCCACCATTGCCTGCCATCACCCCACACACATCCTGTGGTGTGGGTGACATCTCCCCCAGCCTGCTGGCAGGGCTGGCTGTCCACAACCAGCATGGCCTATGGAACAGCCCTCTCCCTGCACACAAAATGCAGGAACAGCACGTTATCCAGAGGGGCAACAACAATGGAGTTCTCACCCCAAGCATGCTGCTGGCAGCCATCTCCAGCATCCCAGCTCCAGTCCCTTTGAGGGGCTGAGACAATGGGGTGCTGAGTCTTCCTTACCATGAGTCCTCTGTTGTGTGAGCCACCCTGGTCCCACTGGGCCTTCAGGGCAAGCTGAGTGCTGTATTTACACCCACTGGCATGCCCACAGCTTATGCTGCCCAGCTCTTGATTGTTCTTGCAGGTGACTTCAAGTTCAAGATTTCAGAGCTTTGCAGCATCTTAAGTACCAGTAATTTAGATTTGAGTGAGACATCCACAGTGGACACTGCAGTTTGCCTCTTCCTGCAGAAAACATCCCTTGCTCTCTGTTATGTTTATCACCTTTGGCAGGAAGATGAGCTCTTCTAAGATGTTAAGCCTCCTCTCCAGAAGAACTGGGGGGGCTCACCTTCCCAAAACAGTCATTCATCAGTCCCTGGAGCTTGGCTGAGAGCATACAGTCTCCCACTAGCCCCACAAAGCTGTCTCTGTGGGTCATAAATATTCTCTCCTACAACAATCAGCATCTGTGACCTGCGTGGCTGGCTGAGGTGAGGGTGGATCATGGGAGGGGATGGAGCAGCATGAGATAATCTCAGCTGTCTGTTCACACTGGAAAACTGCTGGAGAAACACCACCATTCCAGTGCCAGTGGCCTGGTGTGACCTACTTTGCTGCAAATGCTTCTTTTTGGCCCTTAACTTTCACCTTCTCTCCACCACACATTCATAAAATTTCAGGGGAAAAAGATTCAGAGAATTTTATGATGGATTTCACCATTATCTTCATACTGAGTTCAGTGAGAAAAGGAAGCACTTCAAGAAGAGTCAACAGGTGAAGAATCCATAACTTCCTTTGGCAATTTGTTCCAAGGCCTAATTATCCTCTCAGTTAATTTTTTATTACTGATTTCTAATTGGCATTTGTCTGGCTTTATCTGCATTTCTGTTTTGGTTTGGGTTTTTTTCTTTCTTTTTTACTAGTTGGTAGAAACTCAATCACATACTTTCTCAGTCTTTTTTTTAATTAGCTAAACTTGCTGAGCCTGTTGCAGTTGTCACTATAAGGAATATCTCTACGGTTTTGGCAATTTTTATTCTTTTCAAAGTCTTCTCTAATTTTTCAACATCCACTCCAAAATGTGAAGACTTGATCTGTACAAGTATATCCCAGTTTCAGTCTGATCAGCCAGACTGTGAACAGAGGAAAATCCCAAGACCCATGACTCCTGTGTTGACATTTCTGGACACATCTATGACCATATTGGCCCTTTCCTTGAGAATTCACACTAAAAGCTTGTACTTCTCTCTTTTTCTGCTTTCCATAGCTCTTGCAACCACTGCCTACATTTCTTCTTCTTGAGAAACTACTTTCACTTGATTTTAATAAAAGTCAATTGATTTGAAAAGGCGCAGCTTAAGAAATTATCCTTTTTGCCCTACAAACATTACTTTTTACCACAAGAAATATACCCCATTTGATAGTAATTCCCAAAGACAGCTACTTTATGAGATTTGCAGTGGTAATATGTGAAGTCAATATGTGTACATTTCAGGTAGATGTGAGCATATTTTCTATCCTCATTGTTGGAGGCTGAGAGCTGAGACACAGCAGCAGTCTAACAATTTACAGCATGATGAGGTTTGATGAGTAGCTGTGTGCATGTCCTTAGTCCATAGCAAACATGAGATATAGCATTTCAACTTAAGCCTCAGTAGAAGATGTGCACCTTACTGTGCATGTTGACTTTTAAACCAGTGGGAATTCATTCAATAATTCCTTAAACCAGGAGAAGTCACTTATTTGTCTGAGTCCTGAGTTAGGTAAGGATGTGGTCGCAGAAGCTCTTCCCTTAGCACATCTCTAGAACACTATTTTCTCTGGAACCACCAATGTGAAATAACAAAATAGCACAAGTTATTGAAAATAGAGAGAAAATGTATCTGAAGAGGAGTAAAAAAGATTTGAATAACGTTCACATCCACATTTCAACAGAATTGAATTTCTTGCATCTCTCTCTTTGGCCATTTTTTTTGTCAACTCTGCCAATAACTGCTGTTATCTAGGCAGAGACAATCTCTGTGTTGTGGCCAGAGATCTTCCTTTTCAAATCTATGCTAAGTGCAGAGGCTGCTTCTGCTTTGCAAGCCAGTTTTCTCCAGTTATTTACACGCTGAGTACTTGTGACAAAATTTAACTATTTCCAAGAGGGGTATATAAAACTGCCTTATAGCAGCAGAAGTGGTTCACTTTATTGGAAGAATGGTGCACACTCCTGGGAATTGCACTCCTTTAACTAGGTTGATTTCAGACTAAATTAATTAAAGCTGCACACAAAAAACTATGCAGATGAGTGCTAAAATATCCCACTGAGATTTTAAAGACTCTTAACAATGATTAACTCCTATCTTAAAACCACTTAACTACTCACTTCTGAGACCTTACCCTACAGATCCTTCTACATACAGAAGACAAGTGCCCAAACCTCCACTTTCAATCCCCTTTTTTATTAATGTTCCTTCCAAGCACCTTTTGGAACATATATGAACATACATGAATGGTGTTGCAAAGCTCTTGTAAATAAAATTAGGCAGCAGAGGTTAAACTCAGAGCTTGGGACAAAGGATAAACTCTGGTGCTCACCTTGATAGGACATTGCTTTCCAGTAACAGAAAAGAAAGCTGGAATGTAGAAGCTTGCTTTTTTTTCTTTTATTTTTCTTTTCTTAGAAATTATTAAGGATTTAGCCATTATTGGTACAGCTAACACAATACTGGGTTGGGGCTGGCAGAGTATGAACAGTGTTACTAACTCCTTGTTCCCAGTTTGCCCCTTTCCAACTTCAGTAATGTGATTGAAATGACCATTTCTTGCCTACACTCCAAGTCCTATCAGTCACATCCCTGCCTTCAGTGGATCTGCACCCCTAGGAATATGAAAGTGGGAAACTTTCCAAATAGATGTAAAAAGATTGAAGCCAAAAGGTTATTCTTCTCTTTCAAAATGTGTCATCCTGAAATCTTATATAAGAAGGCATTATCCAAGTGATAAGCAGGGTGAATTAACCTAGACTTTCTCCTTGGAGAGAACTAGATCAATTATTTCTTGTTATGAATAGAAGTTCTTGTTACATTAGTCAAGCTGCTTGGCAGTTTTGTCAACTCTGCTACAGTCAGCCCGAGGCTATGGGCACAGGTGAGGGTAGGGGCACAATGTGCTTCTTGTGTCTATTGCTTGTGCCCTGACTACACTGCTAGGTACATGATGACTCTCCCTGTAAGACCAATTTTGAGGAGAAAACACCACTCTACCGAGGAAAATAACAAAACTGCCACTGACCTCTGAGGAACCTAGTCTTCCTGTTTCTCAACATTGGTGCCACCAACTAAATCAAATTTCTTCTTTACTGAGGAGCTTTTAATATTGCCCTGTGGAGACAACAATATTTCTGTTCTATGTCATTTCTCTTTCCCTTTCTCCCCTTTTGTGCATTGGGGTAATCTACCAAGTTTATTGTGAATGGCTATAAATAGCAGTGTTTGAACCTTTCAAATTGTCTTAGTCTTGGTTTCCAGGAATTCCTGTATGCACATAACACACACACTAACCCAAAGAGTTTAATCAAAATTGGATGTATTGCATCTTTCAATGGCTTTGATAAAGCAGACCACAAGCTGCTGTGGACCATGCCTGGAGCTGCCAGAAGTGGGGTGGTGACTCTGACCAGGGTAAGGGGGTGATACAGGAGGAAGGAGACCTCCTGCCACTGAACACTGCATTTTTGACTACTTGGAAGCATTAAGCAACCTGGCAGCTTGTCCATAATTAAAGGATTTACCAAGATGGCTCTGTGATACAGTGACTGCAAGGCTGAGAGATGGAACAATATCTTTTTTTTTTTTTTTCCTGCTATCATTTATATTAACGCCCAGAGGAAAATCGGCTATGCTAATTAGTACTTGTGATTCTAAATGTCAATATGTAACTGCAGAGTACAGACGAAAAAGTTCTTCAGGAATAACATCTTTGCTGTACGGAAGAAGACACAGTAAAACATTTATGCAAAAGGTTAATCTGAAGCCAGTGGAAGGGCAGGAACCAACCATTTTAGAAATACTTCTGTTAACATTTGGCTGTTGTAGAATGAATTTTGGACACTGTCTTCTCTTGAACAAACATTCATTATTCTTCATTTCAAAATAGCCTGCCATAAATCTGAGTCGTGTTGTTCATATCAATAGAGAAGAGAAAACAACAGAGAGGTAAAAGGCATCCTAACTATTTCAAATCTTAAAGGTTAGACATTCAAGAACACGGATATTTGACTTCTTTTCTCCCTGAACTCTTTACCTTTCCGTGCAATTGAGATATAAAATAAATTACTTAAAAATAGTAAGATAAAAATAACTTCTGGTAAACTGCATTTTCATGAAGTGGTTGGTTAGAAAAATATTGATGTTTAAACAACTGTAGAAAGAAAATCAATAATGAATGCAGCAGTTTGGAGGAAATTCTTTAAAAATAGAATTCCTTTTAATGTCCATAGTGAAGGAGAAAAATGGGTAATATTATTACCTCTCCAAAATAACTAACTTAAACCTAATTTCTTTTGTTTGATTAATTATGATCTTGAGCAAGTTATTTGTCCTTTATTTGATATGACATAACTTTAAATCAGTGTTTACAGTGTGGCACCTCAGCCAAGAGTAGGGGGCACTGATTGAAAACAGCAGCAATTAAGACCCAGGAAACACAATGAACTACAATGTGCATGGAGCCCTCCAAAGCCATGCCACACTATATTCACATACACTCCTGAAAAATAACTGTGACCTGCAGATTATTTAAACATTTTACTGTAAAGACTTATGCAACTAGATCAAATGTTCCTTTAGTGTTATTAAATTTGTATTTAGATCCTTGAAATGTGCCTCACATCCCTGAGTCTGCTCCTCATGCTCACCCGTCACTGCTGACAGAATCCAGGCTCTCACCTGTCCTGGATTCAGCCATTCATTTTCTCCAATGAAGTATACAAAAACTGCTGCCCCCAGCTTGGATATGTTTTAATTCAAGATTGATTTACCACCACCAATAACCCTGTAATACAGTAATATAGACATTCTCAGCTCACTGTGAAAACCCCAGTGTGTCTCAACACACCTGGGCACTGAAGGAATGTACAGCCAGCCAGGTTACATAATACATGTTCTGCTTTGTTGTCAACCCTAATCTAGGTTAACCTAGATATTCAAAACTAGGTATCTGTCATACAAGTGAGAGCTGAGTTATGACTTACTCATCTTCCACCTGAAAATTGTCAAGCGCTGTAGGAAAGGACTGTGTCAGAGGATTTGATTCTCAAGAAAAATACTGGGTTGAAATCTGTATTTATTTGTAGCTGTGACCTAAAAAATCTATAACCTGGCAGATAGAATTCTGGTATTACAACTTGGGCCCTAGCAGGGTGGGAACTTCCAGTTGGAATGATCTAGTAACAAATATTTTCTTGGCAAAATAGAAGAGTTTTATGGTGAGAATACCAACTTCCTTAAAAAATAGAATTGTTTTTATATTGAGCAAAACTGAAAATGAAATATTGTGTTTCGGGTTGGCTTGGACAAAATTGTTTTGTTAACCAACAGTGTCCCAACATCCAAGCCGAGGACCCACAGCTGCCAACGTGCAGGCAGCAGTTCTGGCTGCAGATGCCAGCCCTCTGTCCCAGGGCAGAAGGGAGGTGTTTAATTCCAGAGGAAGCGCGGTGTTGGACATGGTGTTCTCTCTGTTATTCCTGTTGGATAGCTTGTGGTCTCTCCATCTCCTTCCTCCTCTGTCCAATGCTGTCAATCCTATTCCAGGCTCTTGGGCTCTTCCCAGCTCAAGTGTCTAGTGCCCAAGCAACTCCCTTGGGTTTCTCAGTTCCTCCCTCACAATGGGGCTTTCCTTGCCAATCTGCATCCAAATCTCCAATCTTTCCACCCTGTTTGCTTACCCCAGGTTTTAACCTATCATTTCTACTCTTGCTCAATTTCCTGCTTGTACTTCTGCTCTTCCCTTGGTTGGTACTATATTCAGCACCTTCTGGGCATAGTTATTTCCTCATTTGTATTGACTGTCCTGCAGCCAGCCTCATAGCAGCAGAAGGCTTTATCCCCTGTATGCACATGCCTTCTCCCAGGCCATCAGCACACAATGGAGGCAGTCTAGGTAGCAGCACCAATCCCTGGGTAACCAAAGCTGGGATTCAGCCTGTCAGAACTTAAAGGACAGAAGACTCTTGAGGAGAGAGCTGACAACAGCAGAAAAGGAAAGACTGAAGATCTAAAACATCTCTTCAAAATACAGAGAGGAAAAAAAAAGTGGAAATACAAGAGTAAGAGAATCAGTGGTTTCAAACTGACTTTGACACCATGGCATGAAAATCTAAAAGAAATAATATAGGCTTTCCCTTCCAGTTTCCCAGATGCTGAGGATCAAAATGGTGAGACATTTCTTACTGTTGTAACACTTTGACTTTTGCATATACACCTCTTTAATCAGCTTGAGACTGCCCAGTTTAGGAAGACACTGGAGGTTTCTGAAGATTTTTCTGGACTCAGATAAAGTCACTGTTGCCAAAATAATGTCTCATACCCACAACTACTGTCAGCACGTGGACTTTCAGCCTGCAGCAAATATGAAAAAAACTAAGCCAGTTTAACCCTCTGTGCTGAGGCTGACCTAGTTCTCATTGCTTTGCATTCATGATGGGCTAAAATGCACACACAGCTGCCACCATGAGGATGACACAGAGTGGGCCACCCATGTTATGCCATTTCCATGGGTGCACTTGCTGCCTGAGACTCTACAGGCACCTGGTCCAGGATTTCTATACCCAATGGGAATTTTTTCCTTCATGTGAATGGCCCTTGGGATCAGTCGCATAATGACAGAAGAGGCCATCTTCTGATTAATTGTCCCCTTGCCGAAATACTGATTATCTTCCTATTCCAAATATAAAATCACTGGGATGGGAGACTGTTTCAGATGCTAACATGATTAATATCACTAAATGACTTCTGCACACTTCTGCTCTGCAAGCACTGTGCTGCCAATACTGATCGATAACAGACTATCACAAAATAAATAAATGATATTCACTGAGCTCCACGTCCAGTCTAAGTAGAGCAAGTAAATACAGAGGAAAACAATTTCTCCTTCAGATGTTTTTTAAGAGTATGAAGGATAAGTCAACTCTGGCAGGGCTGATTTAGAAGGAATCTGGTGGACCTCAGTAGAGGAGGAATGTTATCCCTCCTGCCTCCAGGCTGGTGGTAGAATTTTAACAAGGGTTTCCTAAGAGACCTCTCAAAGCACATCACTCCATATAATTCATTAGCTCAGCTGCACCTGAGGTCTTGGATTTTCTGGACCGGGTGTGCTTCTGCAAAATGACTCTAAAAAGTAGAGTCCATGCTCAAGCTCAAATCTCCAGAGGAAGCCCAGATGGCTATTCTAAAAATGCAATCAAGAAAGGCCTCTGCCCTTGATGGTTTGTAGACTGATTTTAATAAGAATTATCAGTGCATTTTCTCTCACAAATTGGGAGAGGACTGTTATTACTAAAATAACAGTCTGTCACTCAATTAAAATTTGTCTACGCCACAAACCACAGGGAACTCAAATAGTCAAGGATAGAAAGTACCACTGACAACGCAATTTGTTGATTTTCTTCTTCAGTTTTGATTTAACATCCTATCTTTGCTCTAACCTCTTTTTAAAATCTGAATAAGTGTTACAATAGTTGTGGGAAATTTAGAGGAAGAATAATTTTAACTAGATTTGAGGAATTCAGGGTTTTAGCAATTAACACTTCAGTCAAGGCTTGCTGAAAATATAATTTCAAAAAACTTAGCAGATGCAAAGTGATGATACATGGAGAGGTGGTATGTTGTCTCTGCTGCAATGTCTGAACACTTTCTAATAAACATAGAGGTGAAGTCTGGAGGACAGCAAAGTTACAAGTGTTGGCATAAACTTTGAGAAACCATTGCTGAAAATATTATTTTCTAATGTTCATGCACACTCAAGCCAGCAAGAAACACTCTTAACCAAAAGAAAAGGAGTAAAAATTAATATCTTGCCTTTCACAATGTATAATTAAGCTACGAAACTCATTTTTACAAAATATTGAGTCAAAAGTTTAGTGGTGTTAAAAGAAAGATTGCATATTATAAGGATAATACTAAATCAAACAGGGTGGAAAAAAATTACACATAATGCAGAACGTCCCTGCTGCAGGCATAGACAATTCCTAATTAATAATAAGACAAATTTTCTCCTTGGCACGTTATGCTGTAAGTGTTAACCACTGGGTTTCCTAACGCTGCCTCCCTCTTCCTGGAACAAACTTCCCAAGACAATGACCCCACAATCCACCAGTATGCTCCCAGTTGCCAGCATACTTCTTGAATGGATGTTACCCATAGATATGTCCATCAAAATTACAGTGACTTTAAGTGAAAAAGAGTGTCTCAAGCATGACCAGGAAATTATACTCCATTCTTGTATGACCTGTTTTGCCTGAAAGATTGAGATTTTATTCTGAAAAGGGTCAAATTAGGTGGAAAACTGCTGGTAGGGAACAGGGCAGACTGGATCTTACCTGTATAAGGTGGCTAGCACAGATAGAAAGGCAGAGTATTCAGGTTTGTGGTAATTGACCCACATGGAGAGACAAATTGCTCTTTAGCTTCTTCCACTGTCACCCAATAGAAATTGGAGGTCATCAGAAAAGACAATGTTCTGTTCCGCGTCATCATAAAATATGATTTATTTTTATGTGAATAAAAATTAAAGCAATTATCTGAGGAATTTTACATACAGAAAAGAGCTGTGTGGAGGTGGACTACAAAAAAGAGTGGCATGGGGAGGAGAAGAAAGCAGTCTAAATAAATAAATTCATGGTTTTTTTAAAAGCAGTTTCTTTTGAAAACAGAACACCAAAAAAAAAAAAAAAAAAGGCCAAACCATGGAATCATCAGGCATAAAAAAGGAAAACAATTTTAAAATGGAAAATTCCAGTGAAATATTTCCATTAGCTCTATATACAGTTATGTTCCCAGGTAGACAAGCTAGTAATGAAGACTGGAAACAGAAGAGCATACTGAATGGTCAGCCCATGAGACCTGGTCTCACTCATAACTCTTGATCCATTGACTTCACGCATGGGTACAATTCCTTACCAATGCCCAGGAACCTAACAGTTGTGCCTCTAATTAACTCAGACTCTGTTTTCATATTTCCTCTATGATAACAGCATTATAATAAATCCCAGGGATTATGTTTTTAGCACGAGTCTCACTGGGAAGCTGCGTGGGAGATGAATTTGTGACAAGTAGGGCAGGAAGCTTCAGTGAAAGATGAGACACTCTACCCGAGAATAAAAGCAAGGCCAGCAGTTACAGCTCCAAGGAGAAAATTCAATGGGCCACAAAACATTATATTTAAGGGTGTTAAATTGATTGCTAAGTGGGTTAAGAGAGAAATTCCCCTCTCCCATTCAGCACGGCTGAGGTGGAAGATTGAAGCAGCTGCCTAATAAAGACTCTGCTTTTCTCTGAAGCCTCTAGTACTGCCCATGAGAAAGGCAGGGGAGGCTCACTGCAGTGACCCGTGCCATTTCAGAAGCCCAGAGAAAGCCTGGCTGCCTCTTCAGAGTGTGCAGGCATTGGGTCACATCCACCAGTCCCATCCAGAAGTCTCAGGAGTTCCATCAAACACCCCTAGAAGCTGATGTTCAGGCACCTACACTGAGCCCCAAAGCTCTATTGACCAAAATGGGAGCTGAGATACCTAAATTCAGATGCAGATGTCACTGTCTAGAGCTGAATCTGGACCTTGTAATGTGTTACCAGTGGCTGAGTGTTACCTGCTCTGTAATTAGGGGATATTGCTGTTGAAATAAGTTGTTGCAAACCAGAGTGCAGGATCTCAAATGCCTCAAATTTTTATGAAGAGGAACAGTAAATATTTGGTCTGTAAATGAGATTCTGGAAAAAGAAATGACAGTTTGGCTAAACATATCCTTTGAATTTTATTCTGTGAATCTCAGAAGACCTGTGTCGGCAGTCTTTTCTCGGTCACAATTCCCACTGCTGTGCATGGGATGATGGACTGTGGCTGTTAGTACCATCGTGGGCAGAGTGGGAAGGAGGAGAGGTGGGCTCTTCCCATCAGCATGAAGCAAACCCAGCGAGCATGACACTCTGTCTGCACAATGAGCCAGGGCTCCACGCTTCCTTCAGTCAAGGGAACCTCCTCTCACCTCCCCCATGCTGCAGAGATGGCTCTTTCTGCCTCCTCTTCGCCATTTACTGGAGCACAAGGAATTGGATTACGTTAACCTCTGTGCTCACGCAAGGGAGGAGGAAAGACTCTCGTTTCTCTTCTTCCCTGCGGCTCAGGTCCAATGACATCCTCGCCCCAGGGTGCTGGCCTGGCTTGATTAAACCTGAATAAGCACAGACAGATTGGACTCAAAGCTTTTGCTACTTAAAACAATTTTCCGGAAAGGGTTAATCATCAATTTAAAAATCCTGTATCAAAGACATATGGCTATATGCCTGGAATAATGCAGAATGTTTTATTTTCAGATGGGTTTGCTGCATTCTATTTAAATTCTGTGACCTTCAGGGAATCAAGTTAGTTCTAGCTCTTAGTTTATAGATTTTGTGTTTGGTATTCAAGGTTAACTTCTTGCTTGATTAGACACGGGCAAACGTAGCAGCTGCAGTACCACAGCAGAAATGAAATCCTGTACTGTGTTTGGTCAAAAATGTCAAGAACCTGGTATTTAACTACACAGTACTCATTTTGTCTTACATTAGCAGCATTAAGGTAAGTTAGATGCTCTTTGGTTTTCATGTTGCAAAAATATAAAAATGTCATAGTTTTGGATATATGCTGTGATTTGAAGATGACTGGTCTTATTTACACAGGGCGTGCCACTCTCTTTTTAATTCTTTATCACTATCATCACAGAAACAGCAGATGAAAGTTCAAGCAATTTGGAGAAATATTTGCCTGTGGAAGGAGCCATGCACAATGTCCTGGTAACTCTGTAAATGAATGCCAAAAATTCAACAGGATTGGACAACATAAAATTCTTATTATGTAGCACACAAGGACAAAAGAAAATAAAGCAAATATGCAGGATCAGGACTGGTTCAGATAAAGCATGAGTGTTGTGTTTGTCCCAGATTGGGTGCGTAATATCCACTGGTTCTGGCAGAAGCTGGTCTCCTGTTAAGCCAGATTCCAGTGCCAGTCTCTGCACCCTCTCGTTTTCATATTCCTGAGTCTTTCCAGTCTGCAGGGACATGGTCATATACTTTGAGCATCTGGTAGCCACCATGGGTTTGAGACACCTTTTGCAAATGATGTGTTGAAAGCACAGAGCAGAAGCACCTCCTAAAAAACTGAGGTACTCTAGCTGGCTGACCTGCTGACCTGCTGGCTGCTGCCAAAGCTGAGGGCACTCTCAGATGCATTTAGCTTAAGAAAGACTCCATTCAAGACTGATTTCAGGCTAATTCAGATCTCATTGGCCTTGGCACTAGGCTATGTCAGGGCTCTCTCTTCCAGGAAGGGCCTACTGCTCATGGGCAGTAACATGAACCCAGGCCAGAAGAGATAGGTGAAGGCATCAGGCCAGGCTCTGAGTGACACCCATGGGCAGGCAGGGCAGACCTTGAAGGGGCTGTAGTATTGCCCTGGGAGGTATCACTAGCTTGCTTCAGAGACACTTTCCAAGGCCTTGCCTCTGAACTTGGCCTTCATTGTATAGTCATGGCCAGCATCTCCAAGGAAATATCACGGATAGGCAACAGTTTCATGCTCCCAGCTCCAACATGAGCATCAGCTTCAAGTCAGACCTTTGCCTTACAATGTTTGGTTTACAAATATTACTGACTTTAGCTCTGAGTGAAGAGAGATGAATTTAGTTTGCAGTCAAAGTAAACACCTTTGAAATGACCTTGGCTAGTACACAGCTGTTATGCATCAGTTTGGAATGATCTTGATGAGAGAATACACATTGGCTGCTTCTTTTGATTCACAGCTCAAGTGCAGACTTGAGAGCTTGTTGACCGGGAACATTCAGATATGGATCAGGGTAAGAATGTTTTCACTTGCAGCTTCCTCCTCCACCTTTTCTTCTTTTTTTCTTTTCTTTTCTTTTCTTTTCTTTTCTTTTCTTTTCTTTTCTTTTCTTTTCTTTTCTTTTCTTTTCTTTTCTTTTCTTTTCTTTTCTTTTCTTTTCTTTTCTTTTTTCTTTTCTTTTCTTTCCTTTCCTTTCCTTTCCTTTCCTTTCCTTTCCTTTCCTTTTCTTTTCTTTTCCTTTTCTTTTCTTTTCTTTTCTCTTCTCTTCTCTTCTCTTCTTTTCTTTTCTTTTTCTATTTTGTTTCTTTGATATAATTTCCAGATATTTCCACCAGGCATCGGCAATAGTAGTTGCTATGTGGCAAAGAAACTCTGCTTAGACTCTTTACAAGTCATTCTAGACACACATTCAAAAGATTCTTTGATGCTAAAGGAGCACAACTATTTGTTTCATTTACTAAGTCGGGGTTCAATCACCATTTCTTTTAGGAGTTGCCAGTGCAAACTGGAATGAAGAAATACGAATTAATGGCCTAAATATATGTCTTTGGATTTGAAGAGATCTGATCTTTCAGCAGTGCTACTAAGGTACACAGTGCCCTGAACTTTCAGCAAGACACATAAAATAAGCAGTACTCTTTGTAGAGAAAGGTCCTAAAAGCTGTTATCAGAATTACAGCAGCTCTCAGAGGTCTCCTCAGTGTGGGAATGCAAGGGATCTTCAGACCCACTTTTTTTTCTTAAGGAAGGAAAGTGTTAGCTAGGATACCACTGTGGTGTAGCTGTTCAGAAAAGAGTTGTAACTCAAAATTGCCTGCATGCATCAGGGAGCCCAAAGGACTAGTGTGCTTTTGATACCAGAGCTATCATGTGCCCATTAGAGGTGGGTCATTGGTGGGAAGAGGTAGGCTGTAGTCTCTGAGATGACTCTCCTAGGACTTGTTCTACCACTGTCTGTGGTACAGCCTGGTGTAACTGTTCCCTTCTCTTTGTATTACTTTGTCCACCAAAGCCCTTCCCATCTCTAAAGATTCAACTATCTCTCCACTGTGGTGACTGAGGAATTTCTCCCTGTTCTGGGGACTGAATGTCTGCCAGTTCAGACCTATCTTTGCAGGAGCCCCAGGAGCAGAGGCTGCTTAAGGGCAGGTTGTTGTACAAATGTATCCTGGTTGCGTTGTGTGCTTGAGAGGGTTAAGCATAGGCTACAGACAGATGTGACTTAGTGTTGCTTCTGAGCTACTACAGCATTAGCCTCCTCACAAACCCCAAGAAAGATGAAACGTGCTGTTCTTGTGCTGTCTGTTGTTTGTGTTCAACCAACACCTCTCACACAGTCCTTTGCTTCCTGGTGAAAAGGAGCTAAAACCTCCCTGGACACCCTGGCTCACCTGGTGGCATAAACCCTAGTCCTGACTGGGAGGGAATGCTTGGCCAAACTCCTGTAGAGTGAGCTGGACCCCATGGCACTAGGTTTGCTGCGCAAAATATATAGTTCCTCTGCAGGCCTACAGTGGGAGATAGTCCTCTAGAGCACCATGAAGATCTCAAGAAAGAAATCCACCAAAAGACCATGTGGTCTGGAGGCTTCTCCCACTGGACCATATCTGTCATTCCCCATGGGGGCAGCATCTCCCCATCGTGGAGCGTTGGCTTCACCTCTGGGCAGCTGCCAGGCACAAGCATTAACCACCTTCTTTCTGCCTGCCCATGACTATGCCCTCAAAGCAGAATAATACACAATAGTCTGCAAACAAATAATTTAAACAATTCTTGAAACAACTATGTTGAATGTGGCAGTAATGCAGGCAGAACAAAACAGTGCCTTCCTTTCTTAAAGCTGTCTTAAATGATGGACAGGTTTTTTTGATTAGCAGAACCTACACCAGCTCATGCCACCATTCAAAACTGATGGCCACCCAAAATATGAACATCATGCCTGTTGGTGGTTTTACAGGAGAATTTTCTGAAGTAAAGTGAGGAGTGGGAGATAAAAAGCATGAAGTGACACAGCACAGATGAGGAAGCCCAAGCACAGAGTCAGGGCTAAATGCTTGGTTTTGTGAAAAGCCTGAAGAATGAGCAGGATTTGTGTCTAAAAGCTGGCAAAAAAAATGAGCAGGAGAAAAGAAGTTAAGCTATCATTTGATCCTTCCGCGAAAAGAAGCAGGGATCTAATAGCAACAGATGAAATTTCGCAATGAAAAGCTTTCACAGGATCTAGCATTGCCTAACCCATGGACCAAAACTTCTTGGAATATTGGTTTGTGGTTGGTGGCCTACTGTGTGCGTTTCCTGGATGGCCCAAACTACTGGCTTTGTGCCTTGGAGTTTTAACTGCATCTTGTTTAATATGTGGCACGCAGCTCTTAGATCTAAGTGATTACTGGCTGATTTATATAAATGTTAATATGAATACGGAGGTGAGGGCTTTCCTTTTCCCCACAGGAGCCTGCAAAATAAATCATAGATGCTAATGTTGATGTTTTGGAAATAAAAGCTAAAGTAAACTGTCAATGAGACTTACGTAAATGACTCTAATAATTTTCTTTTGAAGAGAACTCAAACTCTTAGCATCAGCCAGCTGGCATGTTCAAAGTCTGTAAATATTAAAGGCTTTTCTTTGGCAAGAATACCAAAATATTACTGGTATCTCTGGCATGTAATTAAAATAAAAATGAAGTCAACTGTAAATGTTATCACAAACCTTAAACAGTCCTGATATCTACTAAGTCAAGAGCTTCATTATGCCAGGCTGACATAACCTCAAGTAGTGCTTGAACACCAAGGGCTGTGTTGGGTGATTCCCTGTTCTGTACATGAAGTGTTTTAATAAGAAGCCTGCTTTCTTAAACAACTTGGTTCTTTTTCTTTGGTGTTGTTGACTCTGCAGTGATAACCCCCTCCTCTCTGGCTCTTTCTGCAGTGAGCCCCAGCCTGGACTGCTGCATAACCTGATTAGGTTTTCCTCAGAATAGTCCCTGACCTTTGAGACCTCCTGAGCCTTTTGCAGATGACCAAACAGCATATATGCCAAATATCCTGTGCCCTTTACAAAAGGTCGACCTGGCAGCCCACGTGCTGAAGGCTGGTGCTGTGAAGCACTGAGGATTTCTGGATGCCTGATGGCCCTTGATGGACATCCCTGGCCTGTTGTGTGAGCACTTTGTGTGACTGCCCAATGCACAGGTAGAGGCCCAGACACTTAGGAGGGGACAACACAATTGGAAATATTATAGAAGTAAGACTGTTGCCCCAGGTACAGCCAGAGAAGATTTGCTGAAGATGATGCTGGGAGAAGCTGGCTATCCCAGTAGCCTTATCTGTTCCCTGGAAAATGTGTCTCTTGCAGCCAAAGGTAGTGGTGTCTTGCTTGTTACCCTTGTTTCTATTAATTAAATTTTGCATGTTTGCATGATGATAGTTATGTTTGCAAAGATGACAGTTTGCCCACTATTGAACAGGTCATTTCTATAGTCTGAGGTTAAGAATAAGCTGCAAAACTCTGTTTGGTGGCTGCTTCCCAAGAATTCCACAGAGTGGGGAGGAAACCCAGAGAAGCTGCTGGCTGCTGGTAGGTACTGTGATGTGATGTCTGTGTCCTCATCAGCACCAAACTTGTCTGAACTGCATGAACAAGAGCTTGGGTCCATCCAAAGGCCCCTGGTGGGCCTGGGTCCCTCCTCCTTCCCCCCTCAGCCCTCCCAGATTACCCTACATCCCTGCCTTAAGCACAAACATGCTCATATACAAACCACATGATGAGTCTGGGATGGAGAAGCATCAAATTAATAAAAGCGAGGATGTGCCCGCTCTGTTCGTTAGTCCGGTGACTGTGGCAATGTAGCTAATTGCATCACCCAAAGACTGGGAGTCCCAGGCAAGCAGCTGCATCTGTGCAGCAATCTGGCAAACGCCAGCAGAGCTCCCCGTGGCAAATCCAGCACTTTGCCTGGGTAGACCGAGACCCGCAGGATTTGTAATTTAATTTCTCCAGCTCTGTGATATGGAATGATGAATCAAGCAAAAGTTACAATTTTGTGTTGTTGAAATATATTAAAAAAAAGAATACATGGCCAGGAAGAATTAGTTTTAGATGAAAAGCAGTAAGAGTTGTTGTAAGATACAGACTTTCATTTTTCCTGTCTTTTCTAGCATCAGCTTGGCACCGGGTTAGGTATACGTAATGCATTATTCCATGCTTATGCAATAACTCGTGCAATATGCCATCATATATTTCAAGGCTATCAAATGAAGGAGGTTAAGAATCTGTCTAGATTTTTTTTCCTGCAAATCAGTAATGTGGAAGATAATAAAATATTTATGTTACATAACAGAAACCCTCTGGTTATGCTTTATTTTTGGAAATGTTAAAAAAAATATGCATGGGCTTCTCTGAAATGAGCATTGAACTTAATGGTGCATGTGACGTGGATTTAGCTGAAGCCATGAACAAAAGCAGCAGACTGAGGGAGCAAGTGGAGTGCTCCGGAGTTCTGTTGCATTGTGCTTGTCAGAAACCACTGTCACGTGGAGGCTTATGTCCTTCCTGCATTTGCCAGAAGGGCAGTTTGCCTCTTTTTCCACACATAAATGTGTGTCTCATGTGTGCTTCTAAGGCTTTTAACTGAGATGGAGTATGTTTCCACACTGAATTAGCGGTGAGTAGTTTATACTCTGACAGAGAGCAATTCAAGAGAGGGAAAGAGACCATATGGGTGATGCCCACATTTTCTGAACAAGGTTGGAGTCTGGTTTTGCTGAATTATCACAAATGAGGAGGTGCAGGATCAGCTGCTGACGGTGATGTTGGAGTTAAAGTGCTTGTCTCTCCCAGTGTTAACTCTCTGAGCACAAAATAGGTGTTGAAATGTTCCCTGATAACATCACATCATCACAGGCATACTTGGCCTTTCCCAAAATGATGCAAAAATACCGCAGAAAGATAAATACAATGTTCCTGACACGCAGCCCAGATACTTCATCATAGCATTGCTATATGACAGTGTTGTACTACACCATGCCATTGCCTACCTTCTGACAGGGTATTATCCTAGGTAAGGATTCAGGTATCCTGCAGATAAATTTGATAAGTGAACAGATACATAAAGAAAAAAAACCAAAAAAACAACCCAAACCACAAGAACACTTAGTGGAGAAAATGTTGGCAGAGAGCCTGAACCTCAAAATTGCAGCTCTGTTGGTGATCACATCAGGGAGAATGGACTCACCACACAGTCCTGTGCTGTGGTACTCATTTATTCAATTAATAGTCCTGCAGTCAAGCCAGCCTATTTATTTGTTATGGATGTGCTTGTATGAAAAGACTATGCAAGACTAAGTGGGTTATAGTGGTTTACAGGGGCTTTTTATCTTTACTTCAGCAGCTTTTTCTCTGAAGGCTGCTTGCACCAGACTAGGGCTGGCCAAACAGGTGGTGGTCAATGGGAAACCCTGATTTTGCATCTTCTGTGGCCAAGGCTATCATCTGGGTACTGACAGCCAGGCTGTCCAGAGTTGCTTTTAGGAATTACATTGAATAATGTTGAAGAGACATGATGGTTAGTGACTGCCTCAAGATTTTATAGTAAGATTTTTGCTTCACTCAGTTGTGGAAGTACATTCCCTGAAGCTTCTGGGGCCGATGTGGTTCCTTCTATACCTCCTGTTTCAGGATTCAAGGAGCAAAGTATGGGGAAGGTAAGTGGTTGGGGAAAGGATGTTTTTGCTGGGTCTGGTGTAGTTTGTGCTTACCAGCACCTGGAGAAAAGACTGTGGATTTTCTGCTTAGTCTCTGAGACCCTGTAAAAGTAAAAGCACTTGCTATGTTCCAGTGTTACACAAGCAAAACAATACAAAGCAGGAAGCACTTCAGATCAGGACAGTGTTAGTCCACAAGGAGCATTTAGGTCTTAGTTATTAATATCTGCCAAGTATTATAAGACATGAACCTCAGAAAAATTGCCAAAGGCAGCATTGTCAATCACTGCCCCTGGATGTTGGCAGATGGAGGGTGTGTGGCAGGGACAGGACAAGGACAGGCCATTAACTGCTTTGCTGCTGGAAGCCGTCACACCACGCACCCACACTTCTCTGCAGTCACTCTAACCTGCCCCTGGCAGTGGCCCACGCAGATGTTTCAAAGGCTGGTGAAACACAACACACATCTGTATTCACTCAGCGCAGAGGTACAGTGATGAAGGGGAAATTCTTATTAACATATAAGGATGACACAAATCATGCAATTATTAACATTTGGGGGGCATGCTGGAAAAGTAATTCATAACATACAGAGTAGGAAGATAACCAGCCATCATATTCAGTTTTTCATACAATTTAAAGACTGCTAGACTATCTACATGGCTGCGGATATGACGTTTTCTGATGAGGATATCAGTGTTTGAAAAAAGATTAAGGAAACATGTGATTGCAAGATCCTACTTTGCATCTGCTACCACAGTGTTGGGCAGCAAATGTGTCTCCAAATACATAGTGTGCCACGTGGAGGAATACACTTAATTGGTACGCAAGAGGCAGCTTGAAAAATTCTCAAGCAGCTGAATTTGCTTCAAAAATTTCCAAATGATGCAAAATCAGAATAGCCCAGGCATGTCCAGGACCTTTCCCCAGCTTTCTGCCCATCACCAGTTCTTCTCATTTAAGAACATTCCCCTCCCTTCTCTGCAAGGGCTACCTGCATTCCTGCTGTCAGCAGTGTGCCAGTGTGTGGCTTCAGCCTTACACAATTAAAAGTGTAAGAGGCTTGAGATGCAGAAGGCAAGTTCCTAAATCAAATAAAAATGTTCTCCATTCGCTTCAGACTCTACAATAATTTGTTCCAAATTTCATACTCTCCATTGGTCCAATTTACACAAACTCACAGTAATTAGCTGCAGAGCTTCTTTTAAATTTACAAAAGCAATCATTCTCTGTGATAGCTCCACTCTATGCCCAACTCCCTCTGAATAGACTTTAATGACACAGTAACCATGGTTACAGTATATAAAATATGCAGCCACAAAATGTGGAAATGTAACTGTAATATAATTTTCTCTGGAAAATAAAGGTTTTTTGGCATATTTGCATTAATTAGGACATTGCATTAAGTATTTCATGTCTGCATTCTTTATGAAAATAAAAGCCATAACAGACAAAATGATTCCTGAATTCTATTCAGTAGCAAAGAGTACCATTGGGAAAGCATTTTCCCTGATAAAACTGGATGTTTTAGCTGGGCATCTATAAGTGCCATTTTGGTAAACTGGAGTTATGCTGTGCTGGAAACAAGCCCAGAGATTCACTGTGATTGGAGCAGCCATATGTCACAGGGCTCAGGCTTTTAATCTGAGGAGTAGCAACTGGGAGGAAGCAGGAAAAACCTCTCGTCTGCAGAACAGCAGATAACGGGGGAAATCCACGGACCAACATAGCAAACCAAGCCTCACTGCATCATATTTTCAGGATTTTGCTTTTCTGTTGCTATTTGTTATTGCATCTGTTTAAACCGGTATAAGATATATTGCATGTAATTCAAGCCTGCTGCTAAATGGCACTGAGTATTTTGTGAATGCTGCAGCACCCTCCATCAACATTTCATGTACCACAAAACTCTTTTGGATGTGGGTTGATGATCCTCAGATCTCTATTCTCTTGATGATCTGCCTCTCTGCAGCAGATCTAGTTGGACTGGTGGGCTGGGCCGTGATCTAGAGTATTTTATCCTTCCAACTTACACGTTTAATGTCTCCACTCTGGCAGTTTGTTGGGAAAAGGGAGAAGGGTGGCTATCCCAGGGAAATGGTGAGGTAAGACACAGCCTTGCTGTAACTTTTGCTCTGGCTGTATTGCCTGCTACCGTATCCATGTAAAATACAACAGGGTGAGTGCAGCGTTTATCACTAGTTTGGAGTTTAGAGAAAACTTGAACCAACTTGGCTGTAGCAACTGAAACTCAAAAGCTTACTTCCAAAGTAGATGCTACTTGCTCCTTTGTCCCCTCCAGGGGACAACTTCAGAGTGGTCCTAAGAAGTCCATCTGCTTATTCCTATTTACAAAAGCAGTCCAGAATGAGTGGCAAATAGCCTTGAAGTGAGAGTTTTCAAGCAATACAAAGGCAGTTACTTTATTTTCTCTTGAAGCATTTATCAAATGACATTAGATGAGGAATGCATTTGTAAAAACCAGTCTCTTCATGATAAACTGATGGGCAAGAGAAAAGATGAAATTAATTGAAAAACGTTTATTACGAATATAATCATGTAGCTCTAGCCTTGATCAAACCACCTTCCTATCAGCTGGACATGGAAAGATGCTCCGAGTTCAGCTGTACTTCTTGTTCTCTCCGCTGCAGCCTAGTGAGAGCGGCACAAAGGAAGGAAGATTAACTTTAGAAAATACAAAAGGATGAAAGGTTGGTGAAAATCCTTCAGTTCCATTTAGGTCAGGCTGGCATTCAGCAACGACTCTGTCCAATTAGACAACTGGAGCGGATTTGCTCTTTCTCCCTGTGTCTTTTGCACTCTTGTTGCAGAAACAGACGTGAAGGATAACATTTTTATTCTAGTTCCAAAATACAGATATAACAATAGCCCATTTAGGAAAATGATACTGGATTTATTTTTTGTTAGAGTCTTATCCCTTTTTTTGATAGTTTTTGATTTTTTTTTCACCATGCAGACAAGATCAAATTTGGAACCTCAGTTTTGTTTAGCTAGATCTTGTTTTCTTTAATACAATTCTCTGATCAGGACTTTCAAATCCAGTCAGAGATAACACAGAAAATGCAATTAAGATTGACATGTATATGTTATTTATAACCTTGGGCTCAATTTCTGAGATATATTGTGTCTGTGCAGAAGGGACAAAAAGAGCAGGACTCCTTTCTGAATCTTGTGCATTTTGAAACTCTCCTCAAAGCACCTCTCTCAGGTATTTACAAAGCAGCTGTCACCATGGGAACAAAATTAAACATCAGAAAAGAAAAAATAAAAAAAAGAAGTATTTTCTAGTCTTCTGTATGTTTCTGAAGAAAAAGAAGGACCAGCTCCAAACTTCAGGCTAGGTTTAAGCTCATTTCCAGCAAAAAGTACCAATGACAACACCATCTTCTCTCCTCCCCTCTGCCCTGAAGAGCCTATCACCACCAACATAATCAAAGAGCAAGAAGGTAATGACTATGCCCTAGTCTATACACTGTCATTCTCTTAAAAACCTTGGTAATATCCTGGTCCTCACTGAATCAGTGCTCAAGCTGGCACAGATTTAAATTTAGGGCTTTTTAAGAAATGAAGCACAGGTTCAACATGCTCTCCAACACTTGGACATGAAGCAAGTACTTCATGACTGCTGGCCATCCAGACAGAACTGTTAGCTGGAGGAGCAGACTCAGGATTTCATGGCCCCTCTGAAGTCTCAATGACAGACTGATGTAGGTTCCTGCTCTGTGATATGGCTGCGCCTGCCTGTCCTGGTCCAGCTCTGCACCCCACAGAGAGCGGTGGCAAAGCTCTCACCCACCTCCCACCCTGCTCTAACCCAAACGCCCAGCACTGACATGCCCGCTCACTGAATAATGTGTCCTCAAAATATTCTGATGTTCTGAATAATTCAAACCTACTAAAAATATATGTCATTTTTAAGAATAATTACAGACTACTATTATCCTTTGAAACTGAGTAAGTATATTCAAATTATAATAAAAAAGGACAAAGATATAGATCTATGAGCCCCTTCTTAGTTTTTACTGGTATGGTTTTGCTCTATACATTTCCAGATGCACTGGGTTCTGCTCCCAATAACAACTTGTAGTATCATATGTTGTGATTTATTCTCCAGTCCCACTTCCATGCAGAAATGCCAGCTAGGCACATCTCAGAAGATGGCTGCTTAAAGGCGCATTATTTGATATAATTATTTGATATAATTAACATATGATACTTGTGTTTTATGGTCAAAACCTGTGCTGACCTCATCAGGAGTGTTTCCTGAGTAAGGGCTGCCACCCAGAATTTGACGCACAGAATTACTAAAGAAAAGTTCAGTCAACACAGTAAACATCACCAGACCTGCAGTTGTGTTTAAATTCTCCCTCCTTCCCAGCTCATGTTGAACTGCATTTATCCTTCTTTTAAAAATATCTTTGCTGGCAGATCTTTTTCAATTGCTTGGAAGGAAGAAAGTCCTTGCTTAAAAATGCTGCATTGCAACATCTCTACTCCCAGCTATTCAACATCCCGTGGCATTGAATGAAACACCGTGTCCACACAGGCTTACCTTAGCAAGTGTTCCAGCCAAGCACAATGTGAGTCATCTTCTGAGCTTCAGCTGGCTGACTTGTGAGGAATTTGCAGGTGTGTGTTTGTTTGGATTACAAGGAGACTATTTCAAGTGCAGACAGAATGTTTCATTCCTGCTCCTCACTCCCATATGCACATTCTATTTGTCACTCCTGTCAACAAACATTTGTAAACTAAAAATAATGTGTTAAATATATGTACTATATTACGGTGCTTTGGAAGACGTTGAGCCATCTCTGCTTACAACTTGCATGTTGTCTCTTGGCTGTCTCCCTCTTTGGCAGACACCACTCTCATTGTTGCCACTTGGAAAGAAAGACCCATCCCTCTCCCCTCAGCCCTTCTCACCTTATTCACCATTACTTTCCTACATTCAAGGTTAGACTGGACAGGGCTCTGAGCAACATGATCTCGTTGAAGACATCCCTGCTTATTGCAGGGAGGGTTGGACTAGATGACCTTTAAAGGTCCCTTCCAACCCAAATTATTCTATGATTCTATGGTCTTTCAACAACCTTGGGAAACTTGGCTTGAATCACCTTCAGGGCAAATTCGTGAGACCACAACTGGAAGTTACACAACAACCTAACCAGGAGTCCCTTGGGTTAAACAAACTCAATCTTCATTTCCAGCCCGGTCTTTCTGTTTGCTCTGTGTCAGTTTTGCTGAATAGCTTAAACTCTCCTGGAATAAATGTCTCATTAGGTATACAGGATACAAGTTGTAAACTGCATTCTGTCATCGCAAGAATAAATTATACCCAAACAGCTATGGAACAGTAAGTGAGAATAGAGTCTGGCACATGCCTTTTGCATAACTCTTAGAACAAGCAATATCTACATGCCATCATTACTATTCAGGTAGCAAGGTCAAGGTCAGATCCTTTCCATTGCTTATCTCTTCCAAAGACTGTGCAAAAAGGAACACAGTCGTTATTCAGCATCACGTGACATTGCATCCAAACATTTTTATGAAAATCATATCTGATTATTCACAATCAGATATTCACAATTATTCACAATCTTCCCTAGTGAAGATCCTTTCACAGATGCATGAGATAGGCAAAAAGAGAGGTGGAACAGTCAAAGAAGAAAAAGAGTCTATAGAAAAGAAGGGAAAAGGAAGGAGAAAAAAAAAGATAACTACATGAATACTAACAGAGAACTAAAAATTAGATAATTATGTAAAAATTCAAGATAAAAAAAAAAGAAAAAGAAGTGAACAAGCACAGAATGCAAAGATGGTAAATAAAATAATATCTGATGATCATTATTATAGACATCTGTCTTCAATTCAGCACAGGCGCCAAGAATCTTCACTTATGAAATTGTCTGACTTCAATTTAATTGTACTTCAAATATCCAACAAGGTATCACAAGTGGAAATAGAATACACAATTATTTTCATTTCTCTTAATTAAAGCAAGATTACATTCTATTTATATTCCTTTTTCTTTTCTATTAAGACTTAAAGAAGAAGATAGCCAAAATGATGAGACCTTTTTGTCCTTGATTGCATCTTTCCTCTCAAAGAAGATAATTTACCCTCAGGTGGTTTAAGTGTTTGATTAATTAGTGACCCCAGATGCAGAAACATACAGGATCCTCATTAGCAGAACTGAATGAGAATTAAAGAATTTAATGATGATTTGCCTGAAATGGACAGTGCTAGCAAGTGCTTCACAGGTTGTAACAGGAGAGCTGCATCTTTAGTAAATGAGTAATGTTGGCAATTTCAGGAGTCATACAGTGATATGTCATTTTGCTCTGAGGCACTGGTTCCACCTATCCAATTTTCATAATGGTTCTGATAAGCCATTAGGACCTTCTACCCCATTCCTGCTTGTCAAAAACTGTCACTGAGCTCCGATGGAGTTAGATCATGCAGGAAGACATCGCATGGGAACATGCGTGGGCATACTCAGCTCTTCTCTCATGGTGCTTAAGACAACTGTATTCTGATTCTGTGACTCGTCACCAGCTCAGTTGCGTATGTCACCCTGGCTCAATAGTAATGGCAACACATGCCTGTTAAAATAGACTAGAGGTAGCTGCTTGCTTATTTGCTCAAGGGAAGTTAATATTTTTTTGCTTCTTTTTGAATTTTTACTTGCCTTATGACCACTTTTTTGGTAGGACATGTCCATTTGGGATAGCATTAATGAGTTCTTGATTCTAGCTATGCCACTGCTATTGAAGACAGTGCCCAATATATGAAATAAAAGATAATTTTTAAGACCTCCTAAAATGATATTTAGATGCTAGTATAGTTTCCTGCTCCTATAGTTGGCTATACATTGGCAAAACAAAAGTCTGGGATAAAGTTTCCCCTACTTTGAAGGCTGTGTGCATGCAGAGCCACGGTCACAGTGGTCCAGGTCTTACAAGTGCTGTCAAGGAGGGCAATGTGCAACTGCAGTGATGCTTATGTGATGCGCTTCATGAGGGGGTAATTGAACGAGAGCCTGTGCCCCAAAAGTGGGTTCCTCTTCTTGAATCTTTTGGCAATGGAGTTATTATGTCTAACAATAAGAAAGATTTTCCCTTTGGCTAGTATCCTTCCACCTTCCTGAGATCTATCTGACTGAGAGGAGTTGTCAGAGAAAGCTCAGGAAATCTTTTTGAATAAACTAGTCACTAGAAAAAAGAAAAACACTTGCTGAAGATCGGTTCTTAGAGCGAAGATGCATAATTTAGGAATAATGATTTGCAATGCAGACTATTCACATAGTTATGCTGGAAGAAAGAAAATTTTACAAATGAAAGGAATGAAACTCTACTGCTGTGGGTTTAATGCAAAACACCAAGGAGATATTAACTCTGGCTGCAAAGGTAGCAGATGCTTAGCATGCTGAAAAGCATTTCTATATTATTTTAAAGGAGCAGCAAAAAATATTGAAAAAACAAGCAAAGGGGTTTGAAGATTAGATTTGACATGTAATATTCATAGCCAGAGAAAACAGCTATTATTATTTATGTAGGGAAGATAGACAATACAGGATTCTTGTGGACATCCAGCAACATTGTCTAATAATGAGAAGTAATTTCAATCTTGCTGTAATCATAGACAAATTAATCTCAAGTATTTCTAATACTCAGCTGAAAACTAATGAACAAACAACAGATCTTATCCAGACACATACATAAACACTCACAAACACTTACTCCTGCATCCTAATCTCCAAGGACTGAAAAGATTTTGGTTTGTGACCCAACACTCTGGCTGTATTTGGAGTTGTTCCTGGAGACAGCACAAACACCTTTGGACCACACTGTGCCACCCTGGCCTGAGTACTCCAGCCTGCCAGTCTCTGCATAGGCACTATGGGGCTCAGTGGGAAGGAGACTGGTGCTAGAGAGTCAAGGTTCAGGCAAAGGGCCTGGTTCACGATGAAACATCAGAAAGAAGACATCTAGAACATAGGTCCTTGGATCACCATGTTTTCATGTCCATACATTTTTCTTCTTTTTTTTTTTTTAAGGAACTTGAAGATGAAAATTGATTCTTGACCAAAACCGTATGTTATTCCTTTCTTTTTCTTTCTGTAAAGTCAGTGTTTTCATTTGGAGACAAATCTTTTTCTGGTGAGTTCTAATTAAATGCAATAGCTGTTTTACTTGAATGGAGAATCAATATTAACAGTTACAGGAATTTGGGAATGTTGCAGATGCCTGCACCATGAGGCATCTTCAGGAACAGCAGCTGCTCTAGATGATGTAGTTTTAGGCTAGAGCTAATCTTGTGAACACAGTTTCAACCTTTGTGCAATTCTTGTGCTTCCAGAGGTCACAGAATCATATGATAATTTGGGTTGGAAGGGACCTTAAAGATCATCTAGTCCCAACCCCCCTACGATGGACAGGAACACCTTCAACTAGACCAGGTTACTCAAAGCCCCATCCAGCCTTGCCCTGAACACTTTGACAAGTTCTCTGGATAACCTGTTCCAGTGCCTCACCACCCTCACAGTAAAGAATTTCTTCCTAATATCTAATGTAAATCTCCCCTCTTTCAGTTTAAAATCTTTACCCCTTGTCCTATTGCTATGCTCCTTCATAAAGAGTCCCTCCCCATCTTTTCTATAGGCCCCCTTTAGGTACTGGAAGGATGCTATAAGGTCCCCTCAGAGCCTTCTCTTCTCCAGGCTCAACAGCACCAACTTTCTCAGCCTGTCTTCATAAGAGAGGTGCTCCAGCCCTCTGATCAACTTCGTGGCCCTATGCTGGACTCGTTCCAATAGGTCCATGTCTTTTCTGTGTTCAGGATTCCAAAACTGGACACAGTATTCCAGGCAGGATCTCACCAGAGTGGAACAGAGGAGCAGAATCACCTCCCTCAACCTGCTGGCCACATTTCTCTTGATGTAGCCCAGGATGTGGTTGGCTTTCTGGGCTGTGAGCACACATTGCTGTGTTTCATGCTCATGTTGAGCATGTTTCATGTGACTTATGAGTTTCTCATCTACCAATACCCGCAAAGTCCTTCTCCTCAGGGCTGTTCTCAAGCCATTCTTCACCCAGCCTGTATTTGTACTTGGTATTGACTTGACCCAGGTGCAGGACCTTGCACTTGGCCTTGTTGAATGTCATGAGGTTTGCACAGGCCCATCTCTCAAGTCTGTCCAGGTGCCTCTCGATGGCAACCCTTCCCTCCAGCATGTTAACCACTCCACACAGCTTGGTGTCATTGGCAAACTTGATGAGAGTGCTGAGAGTGCACTATCCATATTATTGACCAAGATATCAAAAAGGTTTGGTCCCAAAACATACCCGTGAGGAATATCAATTGTCACTAGCTACCACTTGGATATTGAGCTGTTGACTGCAACTCTTTGAATGTGACCATCCAGCCAATTCCTTATACACTGAACGGTCCTTCCATCAAATCCACGTCCCTCCAATTTATCCCAGGATAAATTGGGACAGGATATCATTTGGGACAGTGCGAAATGCTTTTCACAAATACAGGTAGATGATGTCAGCTGCTCTTCCCTTGTCCACCAACACTGTAACCCCATCATAGAAGGCCATCCCATTTTTTGGACACAATTTGCCCTTAATGAAGCCATGTTGCTTGTCATCAATCACTTCCTTGTTTTCCAGGTGTCTTTAATAAAATCCCAAAGGTAGAAATGGTGATTCAGCCCCTCCCTGTGGGTGTGACAGTGGATCTTTATTATTACTTGTTTCTCTGTCCCACACTTCTGTAAATGTACAGATGTTCAGTCAGTAGCAAAGGGAATGGGTGGGTGGGTTGGCTGCCATCTCAAAAATAGCTTGAGTTCTGTTCCTGTAATACCTTTTCTTTTCATGTAGCTATATTCAAGAGCCACTCAACAATTATGGCTTCTAAAGACATTGTATGAAAGACATTTAATACATGTCATAACTTCACAACATGACTGATCTCACAACCCAAGGCAGCCTTTAGGGAAGGTCCATCTTCTGGAAAATTTTCCAGACAAGCACCATAGGCAGATGGAAGAACTGTATCTTGACAGAAAAAAGCCCCTTTCCTTAAAACAGAGCAGAATCCCTATCCACTTCTATAGATACCTCACATAAATGCATAGATATCATTGGCACAATTTTTGGACACGAGAGAATAGCAGTGATAAGACCATGTGGTTTTGAGGACAAGCATTCCTCATGTGGAAGCACTAGACTGTAGAAAAGCAATTAAGTTTAAGCCTCATGTTCTCTCCTCTGGACTTTGAGAATCTATAGGATAAAGAATACTAAAGATGTTGTAGCTCTCAATTCTCAGAAAATGCATATGTGACAAAGAGATTGCATTCAAACATTCAAATGTTTACTGGAACATGAAGTATATGAGCCAGACTCCTAAAATTATACAGGTGGCTTGTGTATCCTGGAAAGCTAACGACATTTTAATGCAGAAGGTTTTTCTTGATGGATGGAAGTCAACCTTTACTATGCTACAAGGATACAGAAAGAATAGCCAAAGTTTATGGCGCATCATAAGGGGATCTAGTAGAAGTGCTTGCCACACTAGGCACCTTCCATTCTGTATTTTTGGACACACTCCAGTTGTTTTTTGTCCCTAAACTTGTAATTATCAATGCTCTTAGCATGAACCCCACAGTCGTATGCCAGAGGGGTACTGTGAGATGGGTATCATTTAGGCTAGTTGAATGCCAAGCAACTTCACAGCTTTAATTACTACTGTGGGCTATATCCATGCAGATACTTGCTGGTATGATTAGTGAGGAGAAACAATATTAGAAAGGTTAACAAAACTGGTCACAATGCTCATGGCATTGTCATTGAGGTGGACAATTGAGAGGACAGATGTCCGAGTCCCACATATGTTAGAAATTGCTAATACGTGTTGGCAGTATTTCAGGGCCAACCAGCTGGACAAAATTCAGTATCTTTGCCCTCCTGTAATATTTTATACTCATAAATATTTATTCCAGTAAATGAATGCTTGGGTTTTACAAACATTTATTCTACAAAATAGGTCTTCTTTTTCACAGAGTAGAAGGAGGTGAACTTCTCCTTCCCTAGTAGTCCATGCAAATTTGTACTGGAGAATTCAGGAGCACAGAGTTTCTCTGAATCCAACATTCCTTTTATCAGTAGGAGGTCATATGCTCTGCCAATCCCATATTCATGTAAATCCATAAGCCTAAAGGGGGAGATTTACAGAGAAGTCTGTGAAAGCAACTTTGCAATACTTGCCTGGTTCTGTATCTTATTAGCTTCTGCAGGCAATGGGCCAACCCAGCTCATAGTTACTGCAGTATTCAAATAAATAGCAGTCTTAATAACATAGTGAAATATATTCAGAGCTCTATGGTGCAAAATATATTAGATTATTTCAAAGACAGGACAACCTGAGTCTCTGGAGAAAAGCAAATGTAATTAAAATTATTTCTACTGCAAAAATTCACTTCTCATCACAAATGTTGCCACAGAGTATTTTCAATGCAATTTTTATTCAAAGTTAGAGAAAGAGGTATTAGCCTTCCTGAAAATTGTGTTATCTTGAATAAGATAGTGCACGCATTGCCTTGAGTGAAAGAGGAATGGGAATTAGATGCTAGATTGTGTCAGGTGACTTTCAGTCTTCAAATTTATATGATCTAGATAGGAAAACATAGTATTTGCTGAGGCTGAGATGGAAGACTTAATCATATGTGACTTCAGAGTGCAATTATATGTTATTAAAGGCAGTTATTAAACATTTGTGGAAAATACTGTGTATGATACAAAGAAATATAAACATAAAAAGTGATGAACACTAAATAAAATCCTCAGGTTACTTACCTAACTGAGAATATTTTATTATGTGGAATCAAGGCCATCAGCAGCAGGTCATCTTATCTGACTTACTTTTAATTCATTTACATGTTATTTTCTTAATTTAAATATTCAGAGAAAACAAGAATTAATTAAATAGATTCATGGGGACTATGAATACAAAACAAGTGCTTTTTACTGATTTAGAACAAAGGAGAGGGTTTGTTGAGGAAAAGATGGGCTTATGCCTTTTACTTGGACAGGATATTTAGACACCAGTAGGTAGAAGCACCACTTGAAAATAAAGCTTTACAAACACTTAGTTTTGTTCCTTAGCAAATAATACATGGAGAGTTCTTCCTCTGGGTGACAGGAACATGATCAAGATTTCTCTAAAAAGAGACTACAAAAGGGTTGTTGATACAGAAGGGAAAAGCTACAAGGCAATAATTACAGAACAGTTGATACAACTATAATTGAAATAGTTAAAAATACTTTGCCTGTGGGAACTCTGAATAGGCTTGAGATAGACAGATGGCTGTCTTTAAAAAACAAAACAAAAAAGCCAACTCTGTCATTTCTAGATAAGGCCAACAGGCTTAGATTCTTGATGTATAGCTGAAAACATGAACTATATCCAAACCTTCTAAAAATACCATATATTGATGCAGAGTGATGTCATACAGCTTCTTGATGGCAACTCACTGAGGGACTGGCAACAATCCAGCAGTAAATGTAAACATAAACATTAGCAAAAAGAGTTTCCAGAGGTTGAACAGGAGATTTATATTTTCCTATTCCCCAGCCAGTCTTGTCCAGTCAACCACACCTGCTCTCAAATTCTATAGTCCTACCTCTGCGTTTCTTGACCTGTATCTTCTCTCTGCTCAGCATCTAGTAAGCAACGTCTGCACCCTGTCATAGAATTTTTCATGGAGATTCATAGAAATGCTTCCCCCTTTTCCACTTCTCCCTCATTCTCCAAGCAGGAAGATGAAAAGAACCTCCCTAACCCTGACTGGCAAATGCTTCCCACAGATATTTGCAGCCCAATAGCTTTGCAGTTCTACATCCTTGGTATTTCCATCCTTTCCTCCTTTCTGGAGGAAGACTGTGAATGTGAAAGAACAGCACATGAGAGCCCTTCACTGTGATTAGGAAAAGCTGTCTTCACACAGAGCAGCACAGCATCCTTCAGATCAAAAGGACAGAAGTTTAGGCTCATCTGGCTTCTTGCAGAGAGCCAAGTCTCCTCTTGCAGGAGGATCAAAGCCTACATTATTTCATTTTTTACTGCAGTTTTTGAATAGCTGCCATCGGACATATAAATCAGATAATTTACAAGGAGAAGATAGCCTAGCAGTTCCTACTATATGTGGCGGACAGCACACACTTAGCATCGCTTGAAAAGGTGCAGTTGGTGTTGCCCTGCTGTGGAAGGCACAGATCAGGCATCCCTGGGCAGGGTACAGAGGTACAAACCCTCTTCTCCTGGCTGCTCTCCCTCTGTGTGCTTCGTGCCAGACTCTCTCTGTCGTGCAACTGCTGTAGCCATGTTACGGCAGTATTTTTATGCATTAGAATATGCACTGTAAAACCTGGATTTACCTTCTGTCAAGATGCTCAACCATTTAGCAAAAAGAACATCAGTGCAAATCTTAAATCCATCTGCACTATTCCTTCAAAGTCTGTGAAAACCTTGAATTCACAAAGAGTTGAAAAATAGATACTTACAATAATCTTTCAACAGAGAAAAAGGCCCATTCTGCTTATCTGGAATGCAGGGAAGAGGCCCCAAGCCCGTGACAAATGTGATCCTGCATTGCTGCTGTTTTGCAAGCTTTGAGAAGCTCGCTGCTTTGTGAGCCATGAGAACTGTCTGCTTTACTCGTTGCTGTTTCATGGCAAGTGATGGTCATGAGTGAGTTTGCAAATACGGCAGTGAAACTCTGAGAGACCTGCTTGTAGAAGAACATGCCAGATCTGACATTAAAGAAGGGTAGAGTCATTGCCAAATGGTGTGGTAACAAGCAGAAGTAAGTGAATGGGTGACGCATGGCTCATGCTGCTCAAGCTGTAGGAGCACTACAAACATGGCTTAAAGTATGGCCAAGAGGAAATTACAGTACCACAGACACAAGCCCCAAACTCTGGGAAAGGCAAGTGCAGAGCCCGAACCAGAGTGCTGCTGGTGTCCCACAGAATCCTCTTTATATAATTTGACTTTCTGTGGGGAAAGTTTGACGGGAACTCTGCAAAGAACAGCGGTGGCATGTTTGGGTGACACGTCAGTGTGCACCACCCAAGCGATAGTTCCCTGTAGTGCCAGCATTACTGTTTGGCATTTGGACAGAAGCAACCTCAAATACAATGAAGATACAACACTGTTGACTGACACACAATGCTTCTGTTGTATAATTAGGGAGACAAGAAGTTTACTTAATTACTATTGATACAGATTTTTTACTTTCCCTAACATAAGACTGTTTACTTGCCACGTCTTAAGACTTGTCCAGTTTATGTGTAGTTCGTTACCTGAAGAAGAAATTCCTGAGAGTGGTTGATTGGATGTAGATGTGACTACGAGTATTACTTGTGTACCTGCAGAATTCTCTACCAGAAAAGCACAAAGGTCCAGTACTGCTACAATAAATATGCAAATACAGAACAGGATCTGGGCTTCATTACCACCAGATGTTAATGCAGTGCAGAGTCCAGCCATTTATTATGGGAGTCACTGATGAAGGAAATTCTGCCAAAGGATTTGTTCACAGAGCTAAAATTCAGCTTAATACAATCCCATGTAGCAGAAGTTACTTCAGCTATCATTTATGGTAAGAGATGATCAATCACAGAAACTTGTGTTATGTTTTAGGAAAAATTGAATCTTGTGAATGACAAAATATGATCTGCAATGATAACAGAGTCATTGACAAAGTCAGTGACAACAAGGTCATAGAGTGCCAGAGGAAGCCTTTGGGTTCAAGTCCGTAGTGTTGGCAAGGCTAGGAAGGGTATTTGTGAAACTGTTTTTTCAGAAACTCAGAAACTCTGTTCTGTTTCAGAAATGTACTCCAGATTGAATGAGCAACACCAGGATATATTCTCTGGGCATAACAGACCCCTCCCAGCATTTAGTTTATTTAAGGGGTGAACTTTTAAATTTTAAACATGTCTATATGAGTTTGCATCAGTACAGACTCACAGAACCATGTGGGCTGGAAGAGATCTTGGGGGCTTCTACTCCAGCCTCCTGCTCAAAGAAGGGCCAACACTGAATTCAGACCAGATTGTCCAGGGCCTTGTTGAGTCTTGAGAACCACCAAAGATGGAACTTTGCAACTCTATAGGGCAGTACTACAGTATTGTCATTTGGGAGAAAGGTTTGTGAGACTGGTTCTGTCAGAATCTGTCTTCTCCTGCCGGGACCTTTGTTTTCACCTGGTTTAACTGTGAAGGCAGTAGTTCTTCTGACCAGGTGGCTACCCCTTATTTGTTTTACTTTTGCTCATCTCTGTGTGGTACAGCAATAGTGTTATACAGAAAGTCATAACAAGCAGTTATTCTGTGTAGAACAAGATAATTATGACTCTAACATAAAACTATAGTACAAAGAAATACAGGCCTGGTATGACTTGATAAATGGGGACACAGAATGCTGTGAGGTGGGTACAGACAGGGGTTGATAAGGGATGGGGCACAGGCTGCAACTAGAGACCCGGCAGCTATAACAGCTTACCCACCATCACTTAAAGAAATGCAGACCAGGAGCTGGATAAAACTAGTTTGGGGAGATAATAAGGGGGAAAAAAAGAACAAGTATCTAACATATGTAAAACACACTACATATAGTAAACCTGGATGTAATTTGGACTTGTGGACAAATGAAGAAAGAGCAAGAAATAAAAATGTGTTCAACAACATATAAAGATGATGCCCTAGGACATCCTAGAGAGAAGAAAAAAAAGCCATCAACATCATACTCCTCCTGGCAAAGGACCATAAGACCCCCAAAAGCACCAGATTGAGTCCAGGGATAAGAGGACCCAGAGGGACAGTGGATGGCTGAGTGTAACACCAGGAAAAGGGGTAGGAACTTGAAAATTTTAACAGTATTATTATTATTATGATTGACACTTCCTTTCTATATAAAATACTCATTTTTTTATTATTCTTTCTTCTTCTGCAACACTTAAATTTGGGCCAAAAGTGATTGTTGATGAATCTATGAAGATTTCAATTGTAAAAACAATAAAATCTTGATTTTACATATAAGATGTGCTTCCTCTTTGTCCACAGACAAGATTTTGAATCTAATTAATTGCACGGTCATTAGACAATTGTTTGAATGCTTCTCAGAAATGGTGTCCATGTTTTTCAATAACTAGTCCAAAATCCAGTATTTCACTACTTTACTCCATTTGAAAAGAATACAGAAGCACAAGTAGTAGAGGCACAGATCATCTTATACTCAGCAGGACAGAAGTTGAATTTTGCCAGATGACACTTCAGATGGAAAAAGTAATCTTTTCTTAGAAATATAATTTTTCCAGCAGGACCAGAATCTAATCTGGTCATTGCAAAGAAATATCTTGCAGGTATCAAAGTTTAGAACTGTCAGAAAAATGACAGGCATACTGTTTATTTCATAGGCTTATTTCTTGCACGTTGTTGAAGAAACTTTATCCTTTTCTCTGCTTGAGGTGTAGATCAGCACCACTTCAGAGAATCTCAAGCCCGCTCTGGGCAGATATTGCAGAAACTCACAAAACCAGTGAAATCCTGGATCATAAGTAGCACGACACCTACCTTATTTCACCTCGTGCTACTGCAGCTGTGATTCCTGATGCCTCAGACTATGAAGTCAGAGCTCTGCTTACTTAAGCCCTTTGGGATAATAGTAAGGCCACTATATTTGAAGCAAGATCACTTAATAAAACCAAGAGAGAGTATATCGCTGTTGAAAGACTCTTGTATATAAAAATAGAGAAACTACCCTTCAAGCCATAGATGCAAACAGCATACAGATTATTTTGTTCTATGAACAACAGAAGGATTCAAATGAGCAGAGATACAAAATGTCTAATGGTCAGTGAGATAATTTAAGTTTACAGGCGTAAATTCAGATCTTTACGGACATAAAAAGCAAATCAGAAACTGAACACAGGACAGATGTTTTACCAATCTTTATCTTCACTAGGTACCTGCACAATAACAAGTAATTGTCTGGAGTACTGGAATGGTTAGTGCAATTATTTTATTCCTCATCACATCTGATTCAACAAATGTTAAGTGGCTTTCTGGCAACAAGATGGCCTAACAATCCTAAGCACCTTAATTTGAGACTGCAAATGCATTTTCCCCAAATGCAGTTGTGCAGTGTAAGTTACTCACTATCTTGTTATTCCATTAAAATGATAAGCAAAATACGTACAATTGACTTATGCTAAACTTAAACTCATTTTCAGAAGAAAAACCCCAACAGTGGAGTGTGCATTGGATGCCCTAGTTCAAATTTATATGAAATATTCAATTACTTTCAGAATTCCTGAGATGATAACAGTCACCAATACGCTGCCCTTCCAGCCATGGTTCAACAAGGCGCAGTTGACATGATGGGCCCATCAGCTCATGCACCATTTAAGTGCTGCTCTGCTCTGCTCTCCTCCTGGTAGGAAATGCCCAGAAACAGCACTATTGTCACAAGTTGTACCTGCTGCTACAGCTCACTTTTGTCTCTATTTTTTTCAGTTAAGAAAATATCAGAGAATCAATATCTGACCAGGGATTCACCATCTTAGGGTTTGAAGATCTTAAGGGAGAAAAGCACAATGTAAGGGCACCACTGGAAGCTTCCTTCAAACAAACCAGAGAACCTGAAAACATCAGTAGAATTTTGAAAGAAACTGCTAACTGGAGGAAAGTGGGAAAATCTTCACTGGAAACTTTCTAAAAGGCCTTTTATGGCATAACAGTAAGAGCATGTTAAGATATAGCTTGCCAAACATTTTTGAAAGACCTATTCAGCCCACAGTCAGTCAAAGATTCCTTGCTTCTGACATGGGGTGAACTCACCACAGGCCAGAAGGCGCCACCACAAAGCAGTATTGATTACTCATTTGGAGGCCTTACTGAAGGCATGGCATTGCTCAGGCTCAAAGCAAAAGGGTATATTTCATTTTGCAGAAGGTATTGCGTCTTTCCATGTTTGTGAGATTTGCAGTACTTTTCTCACAACGTATTGCTGTATACTGCTTTGCCTTCTGCTATGGTGTCATCAGTTGGGAAAAGTCAGGGCTGTAAAACAGTCACACCAGCAAGCATCATCCATGTTGTGGTAGGAAGCTTGAGTCTACATTCTGCAGCTATAATAAATAGTTAGCTCTAAAGATGTTTAAGTCTAGTTCTGGAATAGCTGGAGGTGAAATACAGAATAAAGGACTTAAAACATACATTAAGAAGACTTAAGAATTCACTTGAACTACAAACAGCAGCAGCAATGGAGGAGCAGTTCAGAGCACAAAGGAAAAATGGAGCAGTCTTATGAGAGAAACTGAGGGAGGCAGATGGCAATTAGGTGTCAGAAAGTTCTCATTAAAAGTGGATGGTTTCCAGATTCAGTTTAAAGAAAATTCTTCGAAAAGATCTTTCAGAGCAGTAGAGAGAAAAAGGGGACACATTAAAATAACGCTGTTGTGCATTACACAATCTTTTCTTTTGTTGTTGCTTGTGAAAAGAGTGAAAAAATCATATTTGGAATCTGTAGTTCTGTCACATAATAACTTAGATTTCTGTTGCTACAAGCTTGCAAAACAGATGTGTTCAAACTAGTAAAAAAAAGGGAATAAAGTGGAAAAATAAAAACCTAACTGAAACATTTTGCTTTGTTTTCTTCCCGTGTGTTAAAAATAATGAACTCATTACAACTTACACTCTTAAAAATAACCTACAGTAGGAATCTTAGGAGAAAGGACAGATTTCTTACCTGTAAGGCATACAGTAAAAGACTAGTTTTGCCTCTTATCTTGGAGAAATAACGCTGGGAAAGCCAATAGGTTCAGAGCTCAGTTGCTTCCTGCCCTCAGCAGCCACACCACTCACACCAGCTCAGGCTACAGCTCCTTGCGTGGTGTGGGTTGAACCAATAGCATCCCCATGGCTGATGACGGTTCATTCCTGGTCTGCACACCTGTACTCACAACAGGGGCCAAGTGTGGGTCAGAACCGTGCCTGTGTGCACCGTGACCCCCAACAGGTTTTGTCAGTGCATGACCACACTTAAATGTCCCTCCCTGCCCTGGTGCTGGGGATGAGTGTGGCCTCCAACTCCTCAGAGATGCCCATGGGGTGGAGTGAAGCTGACAAGGCCGAAGGCTGCCTGCACCTCAACACTGGGCTGAAGAGACGAGGGCTGAGCCGTTCTCCAACTCTGTTATTCCTGGCAGGCATTTCCATGCAGCTGGGACAACAAGTGGTAAGTACACAAGTGCTGGGTGTAGTCTCTGTCCCAGAGCCCAAGAGGACAGTCACACCAGCTCCTGCTGGTCTGCAGGAAGCCAGAAGCCAGTGATGGAAAAGTCCACCGCAAGGACTGCTCTGTCAGAGATGTCACTGAAAGAATCTCAAAGGGCACCAGACACTTGTGTTTAGACAGCTGAACTGATGCTGGAACATTTACACACCAGAGTCACAAACACCACTTGCATTTCTGGGCTTATTGCGTGTTCCATTGCACTGTGTCAGAGCAGGGCACTCAGGGACATCTTCACCCGGTTTGGTGCAGCTGGGTAATATCTTCAAGGGTACTTACGTAGCGTACTCAGCCTGTTTGGCACTGCTGGCTTCCGTAGTTTCCTTCTTTTTTCCGTGTCTCTTCTTTTCCCTAACGGTTCTCAGCAGCTCAGGCAAAGCCACTCGCAAAGATAAACATAAAATTACTTACAATTTATTTTGTACTTATCTTTGGGGGTGCAAAAATACAACTTTTCAATTAAGTGGGTTCTGGGGTTACCATAAAATACTGGGTTAAGGAAGCAAAACACCAAGGGATTGTAGGAGGTTTTATGGTCATACAGATGGAAATCGAAAAATGTAATGTTCTTCTCCCACTAACATTCCTCCATCTGACTATCTATACTGCACTGAAGAAACCTCCTCACCCTGTCCCCAAACAGACCATGTTCACCTCCATATAACCATGGGGGCAGAGATGGAGAAAGTAGGTTTCTTTGGCCACAGGGAAGAATGAAAAGGGGCCAAAAGCTGGAGGGAAAGCTCGTAAGAGCCTTAGTGAGCTGGGATTGTGCTTCTGCTGTTTGGTGGCAGTGGGAAAGGTGCAACGTCCCCTCACATCCCTATTCTCACCCATGCAGTGCTAGTGCCTAAGCTGAGTATGTAGCTATGCACTGTTCCCCAAACTGGTCTTTTCTCCTGCTAGGACAGGCAAATAAGTATCATGGGGCATTATGTGGGTCATTTAACTACCCTTGACCTTGACAGCAAGACCCATGCACAGCTACTTCAGCCAGTATGAACAGAGATTTCTGTTTTCCTAAGCTGTGGGTCTGCAATCTCTCAGATATTGCAGTCAGATCTTCTCCTCACTTCTACTCCAACATAATCCAAAATAATGCCATTCACTTCCCTGCAACAAAGCTGTGGGTGTGAGAAAGTAGGATTGAGGACTTGGCACTCCCAAAGCTTGTCTTCATTTGCAATCATTATTTTAAGTTAATACACCTGAATGACTTCATTTGTGCTTAGCTCAGTTTTAGAGAGCCCTGGCATTCAGGGAAACAGCACTCCAGCTTCTGGAGTGATTTGATTAGCAGTGCTGAGTGATTAGATTAGCAAAGTGGCTGGACAGAGCCGTTAATTACTTGTTGTCATTCCAGCTCATGTATCCCCACTGCACCAGCAGCTCGAGATATCTATTTGCATAGATAAAACCTGTGCACGCTTATATCCCGTTGTTTATTTGTAATTTATAATGTTGCCTCCTGTCAGTGCTTCTAGTCCTTTAGATTACATGGCAGAGGTCTGTAGTTGGCTGTAAGCTCTGTTAGCCTCACTAGAGATCATTGTATGGTACTGAAAATGTCAGTAAGAAAAACTATTGGTTCTTTGTCATAACTCCAGCAGAGATGTATGTCAAATTCTCTGGGTAATGCTCTTTCTGGAGTGGTGTTTCTTGGCACACAACTGTGTCTGATTGCAGAAATACTACAGCTTTGCATTGCTGTTGCAAATAGCAGTAGTTTTCACTGTCTCTTAAGCTCTATGGAGTTACCCATTGTGGCAGAAAAAGTTTCCTCAGAAATAACCCTAGTTTTAAGGCTGAAGCTCTAGAGAGGTAGGTGGCCACTTGCTATTTGTGAGCATTTGTGTTCAAGGACAAATGAAAATAAAGTAAGTAGGCCGTGAGAGTAGGATTTCTCTTTGCAAACCTAGTGCCCTATGAGTTACATGTTTAAGCTCATTGGTCATCGGTGCTACTGCTGCTGTCAGGAGAGAGGATGGCAAACAGCTTCAACCAATGCTGCTTTTCTTCCCCTTGGTGACTTCTAGGAAATGTAGCCTTACTGAGTGCTCGATGCTTTGATAGATAAAGTTCAGTGAGATGAATCCTACCCTTCCTGCTCCCTGCCAAGAGGAAGCAGACCTATGCTGCTGCTCCTCTGCCAAGAAATAGCAGACGTTATGTTTGCCCATATGGAGCAGCGCTCTGAATTCTCATGCTTGGAATACATGTGGAATTCCCTTTCTACTAAAAAGCAAAACAAAACAACCTCCACAGAAATAAGTGTAAAGCTTTTAGGAATGTGGAATAGGTATTCTTTCCTGGGTGCCAGGGACAATTTAATGTTCTGTTGGGACATGATTAACTCCCTTGTCTTTCTGGGTAGTAAAAGCATGAAAAATACAAATGGAAAAGATAAAGCAACTGTATGAATGATCTCAAAATATAACACTGATGAGGAAAAGTAACATAAGAAAGGGGATAGGGTTGTGATGCTTTGCATTGCTGATAACAGTTGATGTTAGCCTGGTAACAGTGCCAAATCCTTTAATACTGGACCTATACCTCCTCTGCACTGGGAATTTTCACTATATGAGGTGTGAAGTAATGAAATGAAAAATCAGGGTCATAATATCCCACTGAGTTTCTGAGTCATCTTATTGCACTGAAATAAAACCACTTTAGAAAATACAAGCCATCTGTGATGTTAAATGCAATTATCCGATTTGCCTTAATAAATGCTCACAAATCACCGCCAAACACTTGAATTTTTCAACACTGTTGTGAGTCATTTGTAAGCAGGTAAAGGTCATCTTGCTAAGACATTATCAACTCTGATCATTCTCAAGTTATTATTATCTGCAATAGCACAATTACTTCCATCCAAATCCAGCACATTAAAGACTTTTAAAGAAAGTGATGGGTTACTTTTTTAGCTCTGACCTTCAGCAGATCACACTGGGTATGTTATTACACTGAAGTCTACGCAGTATTGATTATCTCTTACAGCTTCATCCTACTGGCACTGAGGTAAGTGACAAACATTACTATTGTTAAATGTCAAATCCCAAACTCTGTTCTCCAGATTCCCCATGGCTGGAGCTTCTGTACATCAGGAATTCCCCAGATACTTCATTTTTTCTTATTTGCCCAGTAATTTTGCCCAAGCATGACAGGGCCACTGTGACTGTTCAAATTAAATATTCTGGTTGCAAATGCACTATGCTCGGGATGTAGCATCCCTGCTGTGCATCCACAGATCATGTCCTAGATGGGCTCTGTACAGATGCCCATGTCCCACACTGCACAGGTTCATGTATTTCTCTCTGGGGACACCCAGAAGAGCTACAAAGGCTACCTATATGAATTTTAAATATATTTTCCATAAGCATAAAGGTTTCTAGCTGCCCAACAGGAAGAGCTGCATGCGTCTGTATTATCCAGATCTGAGAACATTGAGGCTCCACAATACAAACATCAATGCACACACTGATTAGTGTCTAATGTGTGAGTGAAGCAGGAGGCTGGGTGAAGCTCAGCCAGTAAAAATCAGCATAGAAGTGCCAAAATAAGGACCCTGCAGAAGCAGAGTTGACTTAGCTCCACAGCAAACCACTATCCAGAGGCCCAGGAGCCTCCAAACAGTGGAGAAGAAATTTGTCATACCGAAGAGGAATACAGAGACACGGTCCAAGGTTGCAAGGAGGGTGTTAGGAAAGCCAAAGGCTGCCTGGAGATGTATCTGGTGAAGGACATGAAGGGTAATGAGAAGAGCTTCTACAGATATGTTAGCAGCAACAGGAAGATTAGGGAAAATATGGGCCCACTGCAGAATTGGGTGGCGGCCCTAGTGACAAAGAAAATGGAAAACTCCAAGGTATTTCATAACTTCTTCACTTCATCTATACAGGTAAGAGCAGCTTTCAGGAATCCCAGGCCCCTGAAAGCAGTGGGAAAGTCTTGGGTAAGGAAGACATACCCTGGGTAGATGAGGATCACGTTAGGGAACATCTAAACAAACTGGGCATATATAAATCTATAAGACCTCCAGGATCAGAAGCACCCAGCAAGTGCTGAAGGAGCAGGCCAACAACATTGCATTACGACTCTCAGCTACCTTTGAAAGGTTATGATAATTTGGGAAGATTCCTGATGACTGGAACAGAGTAAATGTCACTTCAAGAAGGACCATGAAGATGATTAAGGAATCAGAATATCTTTCATACAAAGAGAGCCTGGGAGAGCTGGGTCTGTTCAGCTTACAGAAGAAAAGGCTTGGGGGGGATCCAATGAGCGGGGAAGTAAAGCAGATAGAGCCAGACTCTTCTCAGCAGTGCCCAGTGAGAAGAAATGAGACAATGTCCACAAACTGAAATACAGGAAATTCTATTTAGATGCAGAAAGAAAGTATGAGAAGTGATCGATCACCAGAGGAGGTTGCCCAGAGATGCTGTGGAGTCTCTACCCTTCATATTCAAATATGACTGAACATGATCCTGAGCAACTTGCTCTAGTTGCCCCTGCTCTGCGCAGGGTATTGGACTAGATGATCCCCAGAGCTGCCCTCCAGCCCCAATGCATCTGTGATTCTGTGACTTTCGGTTATTGAGAGCATTAAAGTGCTCCATATCAAGTTGCAGTTCAGCAAATAATAGCAGAAGTCAGAAGTGTTTAAACAAGCTACCCAACTGTTTGCCAACTGGTCACATGGACCAGCTATGGTAGACTGTTTCTCCAGCTCTGTTTACATATACATCCTCTATTAGCTATGGTTCTCTCATTTTCTGTGAGGCATGCTTATGGGTTAAGGCTCAGTGATGGACACTCTCCAATCAAGAGCAAGGAGGGCACTCAATGTTTTACTTTTCTCTGAAGAGAAGGGACTTGAGCATTTTTCAGGAAACCATAGATCTCCAGCACAAACTCATCTGAGGCTATCACTGAAACAGCCAAGTTCTGCGCTGGTGACTCTGCCCTCACACTGCCTGGTTCCTTGTGCTACCCCTTGTGTTTGGGCAGTCACTAGTGACTGACAGCAGGTAACTGATAGGGGTAACACTCAACAGGCTTTGTGCCAGGTTAGTTTTAAGTAAAAAGGAAGGTTGTTTGAGGCTAATGATAGCAGCAGAGAGCAGGAAGGCAAACAGCTGCTTCAGATAGCAGTGCTAGCCCAGGGTAGCTAATATTGTTCATAAAATTACAGGATGATTCGTGGTGGAAGGGACCTCAGGAGGTCTCTAACCCAATCTCCTGATACAAGCAGAGTCAGGTGTGAGATCAGAGGAGGTTGCTCAGGGTTTCATTCATTGGGGGATTGGAAACCACCAAGGATGGTGACTGCACAATCTCTTTGAGCAACCAACCTGCTCTAACCCATGATTGTCCACCTGGTGAAAAAAGTTTTCCTTATACTCAGCTGAACCTCTCTTTTTTCAGTTTATGCCTGATTTCTTCCAACTTCCCACCATTCACCACTGTGAAAAGCCTGACTCAAAAAGCTGTCATCCAAGGAAGCCCCAGCTGCGGTCTATATGTGCAGCCCCACTGCTGACTTTGGTTTATCCCACTGGGCAAGTTGTCACAAACTTGCTTCAGGAGGAAAATGTGTGGTATATTTCTGCAAAGCAATGAATGAAATAAACAAGGCATCAGATCATCTGGCAAAAGTCAGTACCATCCTCTGTGCGTGAGTTAACACATAGGTGTTACCAGAGAGTGGACTTAACCTCACGTTTGCAACAGAATAGACACTTGTGTATACTGGTGTCCACCTCAAACATGTACAGATCTTATTTACCCATCTGCTTTCCTTCCCCAGTCTTCTATCATATGGAATAAAACGTAAAAACTTCTATGGATCTTCTCAGTATTTTAACACTCAAATTTCATTTTTTCCTTGCAAATAAGAGTGGAAGACACTGGCTATTTAAGAATATAATTTTTTATTAAAAAAAAAATTCAACTACTGAACAGACAGAATAAGAGAAAACACCAGAAATTGCAACAGCAACAGAAAAAATACACCTTGAAGACATCCTATGATCTTTTCCCCTACAGACTCCCAAATGCAATTCCTGTAGTATTGAGTACTGATGACTTGAGCAGAGGAAATGTCACTCTTACCTTCAAGAAGGGTAAGGAGCATCTGGAGAACTTCAGGCCAGTCAGCCTTGCCTTGAGTGAGGGCCTTCAGCCTGTTGCTCTGAGACATGCTGGCTACACTGCAGCACACTTGAAGTCTGATGGAGATGAGCCAGGGGCTTCTGAAGTAATAGGAGCCAACAGGAAAACACCAGTGAAATACCTCAAAGGAATTAAGGAGTATTCCTCTAAAAGGTGCACCTTTTGTGATAGTAGGATTGGATTCACACAAGCACAAGAATCTGTTTCAATGGATCAGAGCATGGGAATTACTCTTGGTTTCTCCCCTTTTCTCAGTATATGCTTAGTTGAGTTATAGAGCACCTTTACCTTTTAAAATCAGACTCCTGCAGAACATTAATAACATACACTTGGATATTGAAAATTATCTCCAATGCATTCACCTGGCATTTTCTCTCCATATCTTTCAGGTATTTGCATGGGACTCATCAGGTTGTCTTCTCAGGAAATGTCCCTTCCTATAGCAATAAAGAGAATGCATAGAAACCCCCTACCCTCCTTCTTTCACTCCAGACTTGGCACCCACTATCCCTGAGGCTGTTTTTTCAGCCACATGACTGACTCTGACAAAGGGAGGGAAATTGGACAGGAATTCTTGACTTAGTGTTTTCACACCTGAATTTCCAGCCACCGCCTACACTATAGTGCCCATAAAATTTCTGCTGCAACTTCCTTGTTCTTCCTTGCAGCTCAGCTCATGGCCTTGGGTGTGTGCTGAGAGTGTGCCTGAACCACCGAACAACCTTTCTCGCTTCCTCTTCCAGCCCTCAGTACTGGCAGAGGTACCCAAGTGCAAAACTCCACTTCTTCTTCCCCATCGATATCAAATCTGTATGGTCCTGTGCATGTTCCTCTTACGCCTTCCCCCAATCTCTGTGCACTAATCATCAATTAGCTTTGAGAAATACACCCATTTCCATCAATACGCAAAGCAATGCAAGAGTCTGGATACTGAGTTGTTTGGCAAGTGGGAGGGCCATGCCATAAGGCCATTTCTCTCATATTTGCATTTGATAACAAACTTAAAAAAATGGTTTTAGTTTCACCATCACAGCCTAGGCCCATTCAGCTAACCAATCACAGCCAAAAATGTTCAGTCATGGCTGTGATGCAGTTCACCACCAGAGACACTTGGTGCCTGACCTGAGGTCAACAATTTTAATATGTTTCTTCACTGTCCCTGAAAGATGGCTCTGTGCGTGTGTTTGGGCACCCAAAAGAATTAATCATGTTTGAAAATCCTGGGTCACAGGAATATGGCATAAATACCGTGGTAACAAGGTAAAGATGAGTGAGAATTTGACTCTGTTTTACAGAAAGGACAAAGGGACAGTTAAAACTTAATTACTGTTGAATTTCTGTAAGGTTTAAGGGGAATAAAAAGGGGAAAATGATGATGGATGACAGTGTAGGGAAGTATACAAGCATAACAACTTGTTTAGACCAGTGGAACTCTACCAGTAGAGCTATGCTGTAGAGGGATGTACTTTCATCTGTTGGTGGCTGGCAGGAGTCCTGCCTGGAAATAATCCAAACAGCTAAGGAGCCTCTGGTCAGTATCACTTATTTCATCTGCTGACCTCGGGCAAAGTACACAGCAAATTGACTTTGGCTGTGACAAACCGAGCCTGTTTAAGGGGAATTTGCTATGTTTTTAAGAGAAAGTTTAGAAGAAACCTGTCTGGAGAGAGGCAAGGCAAAAAGGGAAGAAAGAAGGCAAGGAAGCATGATGAGATAGCTCTTTCTGAGCTTGTCTTTTTCTACTGAGCTGGTCTTTTTCTTTGAGCTGGTCTTTTTCTACTCTATAATTTAGCAGGGTGTTTTTAGAAAGTTAGCTCTCTCATACTGATGTTTTTGAGAGCTCTGCTCAAAACAGATTTTTTTTTTTTACCATAGCTTAATTGAATCAATTTACAGTCTCTTTTCTCTAATGAGTAACATACATTACAGTCTGATTTGCTTGGTCTTGACCAGAATTTGAGATTTGCCTAGTCTTAGGCAGAATTTGAGAAGTTTCTGGTGTTTTTAGATATTGTTAAATACTAGGTTTCACTAGCTATCATGTAGATAGCAAACACTACACCTTTTAACATCTGTCATGCTATTTGCTATCTAGTCACACCCACAATTTTTCTGTTCCTCACCAGGCACAAAGTTGTAATTAAAAACTACAGGGCTGTTTAAGGGGCTTTGTAAAATTGTGCTCACTGGGGATGTCCTCAGGGCCCACATGTGAAACGTAGTTACCAGTCAGAAACTCAGCATACTAATGGAGATAGGACTTCAGCTCTCAACATCCATACCACTTGAACTCTCATCCTCTATTTATTCACTCTATGGCTTCTAACTCTTTCTAACCAAGGAACCACTGCTTCACATATGCCTTAGCCAGGTAGTTACTCTAACATACCTCCACATATTGACATGATTAAATATTGTCGTGGTTAAAATGATTCACGATTAATTGAATACATCAGCTTAACACGCTGATCAACAAAAATCACGACAGTTTATGTAGTGATGTTGAGAAGAAACTGCTGAAGGTTGTACTGCACATATTTGAAATCTGTGAAATCTAGGAACACCCTATTTTCTTGGGAGAAAGTATGTGAATATCAGCCCGTTTCATCCAGCATGTGGGATCAGGCGTGTGATTGTATTGTGCTTGGGAACATCAGCACATCCTCTCAATCGTTATTACTTATAATACACTGCGAGTATGCCTAGCACTTTGCAAATACATGAAAGAAAAGGCTGCTGCTCCAGGGAGCTTGTATCTTGACTCATATACAACACAAAGGCTAATAGTTCAAATGCATATGAGAGCAAAGAACAAGTGAGGTCTTCAGGGCAAAGTCGGTAATAGAAAGCTTCAGGAAAGTTGGGCTTTAAGGCCATTCTGTACAGGCTCTGGTTTTCCTTCATGAAATAAATAACAAAGACCCCAATTTATTTTAATTACTTTAGATATGTTGAAATTCCTGGGGTTTATGAAGACTTTATTCATTTTCACATTGTATGTGCTTGCACTCTAATTTGAACTCCTGGAGGTTTGTTTTGCAAAAATAACCTGTCATGAATAACACTTATTAGCCACAATAACCGCTGCTGACAAACAAAAAGAACATGTGAAAATGTTTTCACGTTCTTTCTGTATTTGCCCTTGTGCACTCGGTCCCTCTGCTGTTCCTCTCACTTTCAGTAAGGACATACATTTGGTGAGTGAGAGAACTCATAGATTCTTTCTGTGTATGTTAATATTTGTTGATATATTGAAAGCAAACAAACAAACAGGGTATTTTTGAAGAAGAAAAATCTTCAAAACTTTTTTGATATCTCAAAATAAAACCAAAAAGGGTACAAACACATAGCTGTCTTTTGGACAGCAAACATTTTTGGACAGATCTTGAGGGTGTCCAGTTGTTTGATGTAAAGTTTTTGAGGAGCTGAATTAAAGGCTCAGTTACCGTGACCCTACTTGCCTTCATTTTCTGTATTTTTCAGACAATCCCTCAGAGTTGTGACAGGACAAAGATGGTGAATGGAGAAAGACGTTGGCCTCACTCCAGGGAGAGGTGCTGACGGAATTCCTCATGCTCCTTGTGTGTCTTCCTCCTTCCCTATGGATGCCCTCTGGCCGCCCTGGGGAGAGCAGCAGGACAGGCTGACACCTGAGTCTTCTGGAGCCATGAGGCTGGGAGATGCAGAGACCGAATACCCCGTGCACCTGTGAAACGGTGTTTTCTGTGGGCCCTGCTCAGCCCTATCTATCCCACACCTTGCGGTGGTCACCATCCCTCCAACCTCGCACTGCCCAAACCTCACTGCCTGCCCCCGCAGCTAAACGCAGAGACAACCGACGCCGCCAAATCTTTCACTGAGACCTGCGGGGTCCCCTCAGCCCCAGGGAAACGCTGGTGCCTGACCCGAGGTCTGAGCAGCCCCCGCGGAGGGCGAGCCCGACCCAGACCCAGACCGCCGGAGCTGTGCGGGGACTACATTTCCCAGCGTGCCGCGGGGCGGCCCCGTGGCCCCGCCCGCCTGTCAGCGGCAGCGCGGCAGGTTGATCGCGGCGGCTGCAGATGAGCCCAGCCCGCGCGCGCGGGCGGGGGGGGGCGGCCGGGGTAGCGCCGGCGGCGGGGCCGGGGCCGGGTCGGCGCACTATGCGAGGCCGGGAGGATGGCGGTGGAAGGTAAGGGCTCCGCGTCCCCTGTCCGCCGCCCCCGCCGTCCCTCCCCCGTCTCCTCCCCCCCGGGCACTCACCTGCGCCGCGGAGGGGCCGGCCCGGCTTGGCCCCGGGCGGTGGGGGGGGAGGTGAGAACTGTGCCCACCGGTGAGGCGGCGGGGGCGGCGCCGGCGCCGCTCTGCCGCTCGCCGGTACCGGCCTCGTCCGCGGGGCGCCCGGCCGCCCCTTCGGCCCGGCCGCCCCCGGGCCAGGTGGTGCGGGTTCGTGGCCGGCCGCTCGCGCGCGGGGGAGGCGGCGGGGGGGCTCTGCCTGAGCCGCCTGTGGCAGCCGGAGGCTTCAGCCCGGCAACTTCCCGGCGGGCCCGGAGGTGCCGCCTCTCCCGGCCGGGGCGGCCGGACCTGCGCCGCCTCCTCCTGCCGAAGTGTCCCCGGCGGCCCCGCTCAGCTCGCCGGGAGCCATCCCCGCCCCCCGGGAGCCGGGGCGCCGCCGTCCTTCGGTGCCGCCGTCCCTCGGTGCCGCCCCGATCCCCGAAGCGCCCTGAGGCCGTGATACCTACGGAGCTCAGTCAGCCGCCGGGCTGTGCTCGGCTCCTCCGCCCCGGAGGAGATGCAGAGGCCCGAGAGCCGAAGTGCCCGGGAGCTGCTGCGAGGCGTTCGTGAGGTGCCTACCAAGAACCTCTGAGAGGTTCGTGAGGTGCCTGGCTCCTGGGGAGGTGCCCGGTAATTCAGGAAGTGCCTACCAAGGGCTGGAAAGGTGGGCCTTTTGCTGAGGTCTTCCAGTAGATGCTGGGCTCCTGCGGCAGTGTGGCACTGGCTGTGCGTTCCCTTTCTATGGGGATTTTGGGAAGTTGAAGGAAAGATGTGACTAGGTGTATAGGAAGCGGCAAATCCACTTTCCTGCTGTCAGCATCCAAAATTAATTCGCTTTTCATAGAATCATAGAATGGTTTAGGTCAGAAGGGACCTTAAAGATCATCTAGTTCCATCACCCTGCCCTGGCCAGGGACACCTCCCACTAGATCAGGTTTTCTAGCACTTTAGAGCGAGGCATTGAGAATCCTGGGGTTTGGATCCCATCTAGCTCTCTTTTGTGCCCTTGGGAAAGTTTCAGAAGTCCCCAGTGTGAAAACCAGCCATCTCACCCTTCTCCTATGCTTAGTGTGGGGTATGCTGGGGTTTTTTGGGGTGCTGATCTTGAGAGCGCCTTGGGCTTTGTTTCTCAGATATGCTGAGATCTATAGCTCCATTAGAGACCACTTGCTTTATTGCTGAAAACCATGCCGAAGCTGTCTTTTGCTGAGTACCCACGTGAGCAATGTAAGCAATAGTCTAGCAAAAACTTGGCTTACTGAAGGCAGTGGGCAGCTCAACATCCCCGAAAACCATCTTCCTAAATAAACTCAAATGAAAACCCTATGCCTGAAAAGGTACTCGTGTGTGCCCAAAGCTGTCCGTCCTAAGCCTTAAGCCTCTCCATGAGTCAAAGAGATTTCTTATGCACAGGCTTGTTTTACTGAATGGCAGTTTTGAAAGCTAATGATAAGAAGAATGAAGGTAGTTGTCTTGTATAAAAGCAATGCTTCTTCAGTGGCAAAAACTTAGCAGCATGAATTGAGCATACGTGCCTGATAGTGGGTAAGCAAGTAACTGAAATGGACTGCCATGCACCAGATGGTTCATATGCCAGCAGCAACCCCTATTTCAGTGTGCTCTCTGATGTTGTCCTCCTTTATTCACTTGAAGTCATTCTCAGTCTATTTGCTAGATATTTTCAGGTCTGTAATAATTCCTGTCATATCTGCAGTGCCTTCCATCTGAGAATCTCTAAAAGCTTTGTAAATATTAATGAAGGAAAGCTCTGCTAAAGCTTTGGGAAGCAGTGCCTTTCCCTTCTTCTGAGATGGGTTTTTTTTTTTTCTTTAACTCCTTCTCATTTCCTTTCCTCATGTTGGAAAGGGAATGCTCCCTTTCCAGTTCTCCCTGCTATGGTCTCGCAGAACAGACTTTCTTGTCTGTATGTTCTGTTTTCCTCCCATTTTGGGTTTTTCTCCCTCAGCTTTCTTGCCTTTGCATAATTCTGTTATCCTCACACTAGCACAGCAACATGACTACTTACTACTTCAGCACGAGAGGCTGTGTGGCTGTGACTGCTTTGTGTGAATGTAGTGCTTGTACATCTAAGGCCTTTTCTTATCCATCATTTTCTGTTGGAACTATGTTTCTTTGTGTGGCTTTGCTTAAAAGCATGCTTTTATCTTAATGCATTTTCTGCCGTATTGGAGCTCTTGGTGTGAGACCACTTCTTTTTGTGAACTGTGACTTTTGGCAGGTAATGTGTGGCATTACAGCTTCTGTTTGGGAAGGTGAGAGGTTACTTGGCCCTCATGGCTTTGATCACCATGGTGTGCAGATTATACTCTAGTTGCTGTGGAATCTTCTAAATTGATGGTTTTGTAGAAAAATGCCAATTTGCTGAACTCAAAATGACTTAGACTCAGGAAACACAGACTGCTTTTCTTTTTTTTTCCTAGTTTGATTTTTTGTTTGTTTTCATTGGGGGGGGGGGAAAAAACCCAAATGTTTTCCTGGTTTGCTATTTGGGATCTCAAGACCGTAGCCTGCTAGGAAATAAGGAAAGCACTCAAGACCTGGTTTCAGCTGAGGTTGTCTGGCCTCCCAGTTTCTGCAGTAGTTGGCTGGGAGCTTGGCTAGGATGGGCTTCCTGGGTCTTCAGACCTTTTTACAGAATGCAGCAATGCTTCTGGACGACTGGGCCAATTGGCTTCTTGTGCAAAGTTGCAATGACTGTCTCTGGGATGCAAGTGATAGGGAGTGGAGAGGTCCCTGGGGCACAAGGGAACCATGGATCCCGGAGCATGGGAGTTCCTGGCCAGAGCTGACATCCACTGCCCCACCAGCTCTGCCACAGCTATTCTGTGGAAACTGCCCATTTGGCGTCCTTGGCCACGGACCCAGAGACTCTTTGTTTCTCCTTTCAGGAATGATCTCTGTGGCCAAAGTGAAAATTTCTTGTAAATTCTAGTTTGTGGAGAATCTTTGAAAAATTCTGATTTTATTTTATCTAACAAACAGCTGAAATCTTCCTCAAATTCTATTCTTTTAAACAGTGTCATAGCATGGAGTGCTGGAGTTCAGTTATGGCAACAAATGTCCAGCGGTTTACTTAAGGAAAATGTACCAAATTTTTTACTGGAATAGCTGACAGCAATGGATTTGCAAACGCAAAATAGGAATTTGGAGGATACTACAGTTCCTTGCCAGTTATGTATAATAGACACCTGAGTGTCCCAAAAGAGATTATGGGGATTGGGAGGTCCTTTGGGCTGCATAGTACCAGTGCTTCCGGATTGATGAAAGGATTGGTGTGTGTATGGGGAAAGTGAGTTTGCACTCCTTAATATGAGCCCATCTAGATGGGAGCACTGCCAAAGTAAGTCTATTTTTAGACCTAACAGTTTTGACAATGTTCCTTTAAGTGGTGTTTTTTTTTTTTCCTTCTAGTAAGAATGAAAGAACTAGGTCAGAGCCAGGAGAAAAAGCCTTTTGATCTCTGCAACAGTGTTCTGAATTTTTTCCTTTTTGCTCTTGTGAAGCAGAGGTAAAGGGGAAGAGTGAAATGGTGATTTCTTCCCCCTCCGTGCTCATTGCACAAGAAAGTGAGAGACTGACAGTACCCACCAGATAATATATGCATGCAGGTAATCACACACAGTTCTGTTAAATCCCATGCTGCTCTGACCTGTGGTGTCTTTGAGATTCCTGAGCAAAAAGGTGCTAATTATATCACAGAGTTCTTTCATAGTAAGTGTTTAATGAAATTTATTCAAAGGCCCTTCCTTCTGTGTACAGGCTTTGGAAACAACATACAGTTGTCGCTATTCCTGAAAGTCAATGTAAAATTTTGAGGTCCTCTTGCTCTTCTGTAGTGGGCTCATACTACTGAGACTCTGGATCTGCTTACTGGAGGATATTTTTTACTAAGAAGTGCAGTCTTGCTACATAAAATGACAATGACTCTGTTCTTACGCTTTGATAATACTCAAGGGGACTAGAGACCCAAAGGTTAGGGCATTCTGGGGTGTGGTGTCAAGGTTAACTGCTGGGAGAGGTTTATAACAAACTTTTATCAAAGTGATCTTCTGAATTTCTGCAATGTGATATATCTGTGTGGAAAGCCTTCAGTGCCTGGAGCCAACTCCAACGGATGTTGAATATTGTGTTTCCTCAAAGACTTGAGATATAGTGAGCTCATAGATTGTAGATGTTCTCTGCCAACTCTGCCAGGAATGTTAAAGCAAGTTCAAGACCATCCAAATGACAGCTTTGAAGCAGGTTTCAGTGTAGGTTCATGTTGTTCTAGGGTGTGCCCAAAAGTACAACTGCTTTCAGTAGTATTCAGTTATTCAACTTTGTCTTATTCCTACACCTGTTCTAGGCTCAGACTAGATGTCTCCACATCTAAGTTTCCAGAGAATGTGATCTAATAGATAGGTTTTCAGCACATTTAATTGTCTGTGGAGCAAAGAAGTAACAAACCCTGTCATTAAAAAATAGCATATGCTTCCATCAGTGCTCTTGTTTTCTTCAGTAGCTTCCAACCCTTAGCTTGAGGGACTCAGACATATGGCTCAGAAAGAGCTGCCAAGTGGAAGCAGGGCTGAGATACTCACCTACCTCTCCAGTTGAAACTGTCACATTGGGTCGTAGCAGAGGAGAAGGATAAGACTGTGGTGGAGGCACACACAGGACAGCTAGAAGTAAGACCTGAACTCCAGCTGTTGGTCTTGGTATCAGTTCTGTATGTTATTTAGTGACTATTTATTGCAAAAATGAGTGAGCAGTTATGGGATTCCAGTCTGGAGGATAGAGCTGTAACATCTGTACCCTTCTTTATCACTCAGCAACTGCACAACTTCAGAAGATGGGGCTTCTTTTCTTGACACACCTCTACCCCTTCTCTGCCAGTGTGCATACAGCTTGGTGGCAGTATGTGCTCCTCTGCTTTGAACCACTACTCAGGGCTTTCCTAGCTAGGTTGCTGCATTTGAAAAAGGCAGTTCTGTCACAGTTCATTGCATCTGTCTTTAACAAGGTAGATAGGTACATTATTCCTTAGGAGAGGGATCATTGACTCTCTAAGGCCAGAAGTCTATTTTGCACTGTGAGTTGTCATTTTGAACAGCTACACTATGCTCCTCAGGCATTGTATAGGGGGACTGTGAGATGAATTTCAGAAGTGCATCCTACTGTGGGAATTAGAGACCCCAAATTAAAGCTGTGGCAGCAAAGAATGTCATTGTACTGAAGTCTTATTAGGAGTGTTTAGAGTGAGTGGAGAGTGGATTTGATTGCAGGTTATATGGTAATTTTACCCTCCCTGCTTTTAGAAACAAACCTATATTAGGCAGGATTCAAGACACAATATAGACTTGGTGTGTCACTGCATTTCCCTTAGGTGAAATTTGGTTGTAGGGTAAGAATGTACCTGGAAACTTAGAAGTAATTTCAGGTCAACCAATTTAGATACAATTCCGGAATTGTTTGGCCTCACTCTTCCAAATACTTGGAAGATTCAGAAGCTTGAGAAGAACATTAAAACAGCCAATTTATATTAATCAATGCAATCAAATCTCAAAATTCATCAGGTGGTGGTGATATACGGGGAAAGGGAAGGAATGGTGCTTTCAAAGTTCATGTGCTTTCTCCACCAAGAATTGAAGTCAAGTAAGCAAATGACAAGAGTTAGACATTAGATGTGTTTCCTAAAGTACTACTGGAAATTACTGACAAAGTCTGTAGTGATGTGGTGTTTACTGCTTAAATGGAAATTATAAAGTAGAATTCTTCTTGAGAGGTTTTTGTTTTTTCTTGAGATGTCCAAGCACAGCAGGTGACATCCAAGGAGGGTTGTGTAGCTTTTTTCCTGCTATTTGCAGCTCGGTGTATGAAGCTGGGGTAACCTGGTTGGAGGCAGTCTTGTGCTCCTGACTCTCAGTATTGCTGTGTCACAAGGGTTATGGCAGGAGAGCAGCAATGAGAAGCTCAGAGTAATGCACTGTAGCCAGGTGGTGTCAGAGCTGCAGGTTGGTGCAGATTGTTCAGCTGATAAGTGTGGAGAGTTTCTATCCAAAATATGATGTGTGCTGGCTTGCTAGTAAATGCAGACCCAGGCATCTGGATAGCGTTGTAAAGTTTGTTTTGCCTATTAGGCTCTGAAAGCTATTTTTCAGAGGTAGTAAAGCTGTTGGAGGGCTGCTACTCTGTGCACTGAGTGTTGAGTTTCTGGTTTTGCTGGGGATACTGTGTCTGGTTTTGGTGCCAACTTTGTTTGCTGTCCTGGCTGAGATAGCTTTACCCTCTTGTGGTCTGTCCCATCTCTTTGGTGTCTCTCTTTTTTCTCCAAACTATATGATCTCTGAGGCGAGGTTGTGACTAAGCAATGCTATCATGGGTTATTTCTCGTGAAAGCTGTTGCCTTTGAATGGATACAGGTATTTACTCTTGCAGATTAACAGTCGAACAACTCAGCCCTCAATTATTTGCTCAAAGCATGCAGAGAATGCAGAGGGAGTAGTTCTGGAAGGTGCCAAAGGCAAAGGTGTAGAAAATGGCCAGAAAATGGAGTAATTTTGAAGTCTTCTGAGACAATCTATTTGCTGGTGGTCAAAATAGCAAATAGGATTTCAGGAACTATGAGAGAGCTCAGAACAAGGGAAGAAACATCTTTGCTTCTGTGTCACTGCATATTGGTCTTGTATTTTAAATGCTCCGTGGAGTTTTGCTTGTCATGCACCTAAAAAGGCACAGACTGGAAAGAGTATGGGAGAGGGCAGGCAACTGGTCAGAGATGCAGTATGTTCTTTCAGAGTTACAAAGATTTGGGTCTTCAGCTTGGAAAAGAGATGACCATGGAGAGAATCTATAGACATTGATGAATGGTTTGGAGAACATGAAAACAGAACTAATTCACAAGGCAGAACAATGAAGCTGTAGGGTTTTGTGTTTAAAATACAAACCACTATTTCCTTATTTTTTTTAATAACACACAGTTCCCCAGGTGCAGTTTTCAACCTTGGGTCATGCCAAGGGAGGGTCAATTCATGTATGCCTGGCTCTTACATTGCTTCCTTAAGCAGTCATAAAGGGCTGGACTTTTAATCTGACCCAGCCTGATTGCTTTCATGACCAAGTCTGGCTCATCTTTTGTGCATCCAGAGCAATTCCACTCAACGCAACAGGTTGATTTGCATCAAGTAACTGAGTGGAGAATTTGGCCACGTCAACCTAGAAACACAGAGAGGTGGTGAGGAATTGGGCACTGAGCTATAAAAACGTTAATAGATGGGCTTGTGATGTATAAGATATGTAGTTCTCTTTTTCCCAATATGTAAGAACTGATACTGTTCTGTAAGAGGAACTAACTGTCTGCTGTGTCAGGTCAATGGGATTGTGGGGGGAGGACAGGCCCTGCATTAGGCCACAGCTGTAGAAATGCCATCCTGGAAAATAAGAGATCCCCACAGCAAGGTAGGGTTCCAAACTACTGAACTGCCCTACATAAATGTTGTGAAATGTGGTTTGAGAAAGACCTTCAGGAGAGCCTGAAGCAGATCACATTTACAGATCTCAGTCTTAGTGGCTTCTGCTTCTGGTAAGTTGTATATTCCCTCACTTTTGCATAGGGTGGTCTTTCTCTCTTTCCAGAAGTGTCCTGTGGTGGAAGGACTACAAAGAGAATGATGATGTCAGTATCTGCATGTTCAGTGTGCAGCATGAGCTAAACTTGGCATCAAAAAGCAAGTTCATAACTTGGAACAGCAAGAACTGACTCTAGTATGTGCTGCTCCTGGGTGAAGCAAGCAGTGGGCAGGGGGACTGAAGTGAACTCTCCATTCAATTGCAGGATCTGATATACTTACAGGGAGTATGTGACAGAACAGAAGAAGGCCATGAGGAATGAGTTTGGGCTGAACTGTAACCTGTATTTAGTGCAGCCCTATTTGTCATATGGAACCTCGATAGCTCATAGTCTTCAAGTGAACATCCAATTATTACTTTCCTCCATTCCCCCAAGTCGTTTGCTCTTCTCTGCCCTGTTTTTGTGCTGCTCTCCAGCCCAAGGGGATTTTAGCTGAGTTGATTTGCTTCTCTGCAAATAACCTACTAAACGCAAGAAAGCGAGTTTTAATAATGCTGTTTCAGAAACATAAAGAAGAATTGTAATGTGTGTAAATAGAAGCTTTCTCCTGGATTTTCTTCTAGCAAAATAATTGCATGCTCTCAGCTAATGGTTTGTCGCTGCACAAATCGGCCGGGGTACTAGAGTGAGTAGGATACAGTGGTATGAGCAAGCAGTGGGAGGTGAAGAATTTTACTGGGGGAAGGAGAGAAGGCATTTCCAGGCTCTTCAGTTAAATGTGCAAGGGAAGGGGTAGCCTCGAACAACGATAAAGGAGGTAACTTTTAGGCATTTGAGAGAAATCCAGGGCTGAAAACAGAAGTCAACTGCTGGATTGGAAACTGGTTATGCTAATAAGAATGAATAAATATATTTTCCTTTGCATCTTGATTGCTTTGTACATCATTCATGGGACAAGAAATAGAGCCTGGATCCACAGCTGACTTGCAGTGATCTCTGCCACGTGTTCGGCAGACGCCAGCTTTCATGAGCAGGGCAGAGGTAGAGAACTGCAATGTGTGTCTGGGAAAGGGTACCTCTGATGCCGTAATTAAGACTTAACTTGTGTGTGTCTCAGCCATTCTTTGTATTTTGGATAGGCTTACTAGTGTTTAGAAAGGATTTCTGGTGTAACGCTGGCTGATGAATTGAATAGTAGTGCTATTAGGACCACTCCTAATGGAGATGAGGCACACTTAGAAATATAATTTGCGGTGGAGCATGACTAGCTGATCTCCTAAGCAGTGATTGCAAGACAAGTTTCCTCCAGGAACTGCAGAATAATGAAGATCTGTTTCTTACCGTGGTGTGTTCTTTATTTTTTCTATCTACTTCTTCTTCATATTGACTGTGAAATCCTCAGAGGCAAGAGCAGTACCTAGTCTGGAGTTTGCCTAAGTCAGTTGGTGAATGACAATTACAACATATGGTTGATACTTTTCCTTCAGAGCGAGCATTATTTTAGGTCTCTTCCTCTCTGTCTACTCATTGATGCTTTGTTTTGTCACAAGTTATCTCCTGTAGCACCTTACTTGGTTACAAATCTGTGCATCTCATAAACTTGAAATCAGGAGCAGCTTTGTGGATACTTGCACAAGCCTTCTTATTAACGGATGAGTTTCTAAACCAAGTTACTATTTGGTACTGTAGTCCATTGCTCAAATTCTGTTCCTGTATACGTATGATACTTTATTACTTTATGACCTTTATTACTTTGTTCACTAGGATCTGTTTTGCTTTGAGCTAATTGCATAGCTCACTATGGCCCCTTCTTTGCCAGTATTGTCCTCTTCCTGTATACCTGTGCAGGATTTGTGATAGACTTGCCTTGCTTATTGACCTAATTGGTCCTTTTTTTTCAATGAGCCTTTCTGTTGCCAGTATGAGTTCAAGAGCTGCTTGTATCAACTGTGTATTTATTAAAATGGAATGAGAAAATGCTTCAGGCATAATTTGGCTGTCCAGTCGTTGTGCCTGCTTATTATCATGTTGCTGTTACAAAGGCAGAACCTGCATTGCTGAGGTTCCGAAGTGTTGTGATAATGTGTGTCTGTCTCCTGAAGAGCAGGTGTAACAGAAACTTGTCTTTTATTTTTACTGCCTTTGCTAGAGTCTATGAGATAAAGGATGGCAAGTGGATATTGCCGTACACAAAATAAGTAGAATCCAATAGGAAAATGGTAAAAAATACACAAGTAAATTTCTTAGCTGAGTAAGCTTAAGTGCTTAATTATCTGGGTGCGATGAGGATCTTAAATGGCAACCTTAAACCATACTAAACTCAGAATGACAAATTCTCCTGTTGTGTTTCTGTTTGTAGACAACTAAGGAGTCTTTCTTCTCTCTATACACTCAAGATTTGTGTGGTGGTCAACCAAATTACGAGTTTAGTAATTGTGGTTTCTTGATATGCTTCTGATGCTATATAAGACTCACTGATGTCTCTCTCACTGCCTCTTAGAGCTGAGGTGTGTATAAGAGATATATGTGGAGTGTGGTAGATTTTCACCTTTTTTATTTTTCTATGTTTCTCTTTGACTTTAGTTTTGGGCACTTTTTCACCGCTTCTGGAGAGAGCGAATTGCTTGTAGTAGTAATTGGCTTGGTACTGTGGGATGACTACCCAGTTGCCCACCTAGGGAGATTCAGAGATAGCTGCATCAGGAATGCAGTTACTTCAACTTTTGTCTTGCTGATGATAATTCTGAAGGGGTAAAAAAGCCAATAGCCCCATAATTTACAGTCACAAGCTAAAATTAATACCCTTCCTTGGAATGTTTTATCCCCTTCTGCCTCTATCCTCCTCCTGCACTGGTCTCCCAGTCATGTCCCACTGCTTGAACTAACTCTTGATTATAAAACTTGTATTCTGTAAGAAGTTCATTGTTTGATAAATTGATTAATCCAGTAGACGATTAATAGTTGTGATAAAGAGAAGCTAGCAACTCTCTGGAGGGACCTGATGGTACATCAGCGTGCTGCTGTGTCTGAGGTTTAAACTCAAACCTGTGGATCCAGCTCATCAGTAGCAGCAGTTTACAAAGCTCCCCATAGCTCAGTGCTGGCCTGGCTTTTGGCACAGCCTATTTGTCATAGCTTCATGCTGATTTTTGTCACTGACTGACAGAAGCAGATAGCTAGATGCCAATATAACTTCAGCTAAGTACTTTGAGACTTCAGCCTTGGAGGAGGTTTCTGATAAATTCTCATGACTTCTACTAAAGTAGAAAAGGTCCTGACTGATTTGGTGGGATGCTTTGTTCTGTGTGAAAGCTGCTGATTTGGTGGCCATTAGGTAGACAGATTCGAGAAAGGAAGTGGGCAAAATCTTGAAGCTACTTCCTCAGCAGGTTGCCAGTAGTATTTACTAGGTGGCAATGAAAGCAGCAGGTTGGGTTCATGTGAAACTTTGCAGTTTTATCTGGTTAAAAGTGATGGGTTGGGGGCCTTTATGGAGAAATAATTCCTATTGGCAAAAGCCATACAGTTTCTCAACATTAGAAACTGATTGATGAGGCAGAGGGACCATCCATAGGAATTATAGAAACTGATTACTGTGGAAAAACTTTCTGCCAGATGAAGTAATCATCCCCGAATCTGATCAGCCCAGTTAATTGGGTTGTGAACGATGGTAAGCAAAAAGTGCCAGGGATGTTGTTTGACTGCTTGGTATTGAAATACAGCACCTGGAAGCCTGTCTGAAAGATCTGACAGCAGAATTTTGTGAGAGATTTGGAGATTTGATTGGTTTTTGACAAGATTTGATTGGTTTTGGGCAGAAATGGAAGAAATTGGTCCAGTGAGAGCTGTTGTCCAAAGGTCTTGCAGGATCCCCTTCCCCGGAAAGACCTATTAAATATTCATAACCTTCATGAAGACCTGAGGTGACTGAAGAGGTATTAGGATCCTTTTTATAAGGTCTCTGCTATGTCCAACCTGAGTTAACAATGTTCTATCTCTACGGACTAACTTTGTTTTCCAGCAATGTGGCATTTTGTGGTGGGAGTAGCAGGTGGATTGTGTGGATTTACCCCCTAGTGTTGGGTAGCTAACTCTGGGACATGAATACATAAAATGAAGCTTGCATGTTTACCAGTGTTTGACACACGCAAGTTTTCTAAGCGTTGTTAGAGGTTGGATGGGTATCTCCTGTGCCTGCTTTTTGTCTCGGAATAGCAAAATCTAGCATATGACTGTATGGCTGTGATGCACACAGAACAGGGCAGATGAGTAAGAAGATGCTATTTTTACTCGATCGCTTTTCAGAATAGAGCAATTGTTATTGCATGTAACTCAAGTACTTGCCAAATATGCTTTAATGTAGCCGTAATTGATCTGCTTAACATTTTAAGCAGCCAGCAGTATTCCCACTGAAACAAGTAGTTATGAAAGGTTTGACATGTTAGACAGTGGAGAGTACAGAGGCAGCAATTGATCGTAGATTGGATCTGCTAAGCCTTGAGCCTGCAGATGGAGAGACAAAGGCTTTCCATCTGCCCATCCAAAACTTTGGATATATCAAGACTGTGTTTTGCAGAGTGCCTTCAGGCTTTTCTCAAATGGGATTCAGAGTCCCCTCTAGTAAAAGGCAAGGCTTGCCCCCAGATGCCAGAAACTTACTGTGGCTCTTGGTGACTTTTGTGTACCATCAAGCGTGCTGAGACAAGCTGTCTTCTGGCTGCTTGCCACCCGGAGGGAAGCAGTTTGGGGAGCAGAGCATTCCCGTTGCCCTGTGAGCTGTTTGAACTGTGTACGCACACGGTGAGGGATCTGCGTGGGCACAGAGCTCCATTCACGTGTCAGCTTCTGCAGGGCAGCAAATTCTCTTGCTCCCTCCCTCCACATGGAAAGGGCTTGGATTTGTGTTCTAGCATGTGGAAAAAATACACTGTGTATTGCATTAATTTTGTTCCTTACCTAGTTTTTTAGGACAGATATGGTCATTTTTCCATTTTGGGTGCTTCACGTACTGTTTTCTCACACAGCTTTTGACTCTCATAACTTGGCAGTTCTCTGCAGTCTTTTCTTTAACGTTCTGGAAAAGTAGATATTTTCCTGTAGATTCAGCTCTGCCATTGAGGTAGGAATGCGAGAGCACTTAAGTACCTTTGTTTTAAATAATAGTTTATTTCATAAATGTAATCTGTGGATCTATGTTGTTGTGTCTGCCAGTACCATTTGTCGTGTCCTTGTTACTGTGCAGTCAGAGCTGTAAAGAACACCCATCCTCCCTCCCAAAAATGAAAACAAGTTTCCACCACAGAAAGCCTTCAATGTAATTTAAGTGACGATTGTTGGGAAGCATGAAGAGAGACACAGTATTAATCAACTGTTAGGTGGGGCTTTCAGCAGGAAAAAGAGAATTTAAGTGGTCTGAGACTGGATGAAGAGTTGTATTACTGAGACATCTGCATGATATATGAATATTGAGATTGTATGGAAGAATATTGGAAGAGGTTCTGTTTAAAAATACAATGATGCTGTTGATATCTAGTGGTATGAAGCTGATACAGTCAGCTAATTTGGAGGTAGGGTTTGGTGTCTTGATGTACTTCTGAAGTCTGGGAATGATGAAATGCATTTAATTTGTTAGAATGAAGAGGTGCTGAGACAGAAGGGATATTGTCAGAGCAGCAGAGTGGGAAAATGGCCTGAATGCAGAGGGTGGGATGAACTAGTGCTAGCTAATAACAGGGTAATGAGAAGCAAGAGCCTGGACAAGTATTTTAGTGAAAAACTGCTTTGTCTGTAGGTAGAATCTTTTACAGATGAGCATTAATTCCAAAAAGAGAGTTAAGAAGAGTCAGCTAAGAGGATCAGAGCAGTTGGGTTGTGATAATGTTGGTGATTTGTGAATCTGTTGCAAGGACTCCCTAGCCCAGTTCTACAGGATGTTAACCCCCCAGTGCCTTTAGTTTTGCATAGTTGATCCTGATTTTAGAGCTAGAATTATATAAGGTTCTGATTTAAGAGGATAATATGTTGTTACTGATGAAACCATGACCTCTTTCCCTGCTTTTAACAAATCTTGAAAGGGAGCAATTTTGGTTTGTATTGACATTTAAAAGGAGGCAAGAGTTCCACCTCTGTCTGACACAGAGATGGAAATGTGTTTTTCTGTGTGGTAACAGGAAATAACAGACCCATGCAAGCAAATATTCTTTCCTTCATACCCTTTCTGTAGCTGAGGTTGGAGGCAGGATTAGGGAAAAAGGCTGGCTACCTGAAGATGTCATGTCTCATGACAAAGAGAGATTGGCTTTGCCAAGTGACTGAGATACTTATTCTCACCTCTGCTTTTTTCCCTCCTGATCTTCAGTCTTCCTTCTTCCCATGCTGAGGTATGCCTTCCTTTAAGGAACAGGTTCAGTCCAGGTGTATGGTAAGCCGAGACTGTGATGAGGGTGAAGGAGAGAGATGAACTCTTTCCTTCTCCCTCCAGCCCTAGGAAATAAAAATTAAGTTGCTCCCCCTTCCCTCCCCAGTTTCAACAACTTTGGAAAAATCTTTCCTGAGGCAGCCTGTGTTTCTTTTAACCTGTCGCCTCTCTTCAATAAAAGGGTAATGGGTGTTTATGTAATCACTAGCAGCCTCTCCAATTTTTTTCTCTTTTGTATCCTGATGGAGCCCAGTATAAAGTATAGCTGAAACAGCACTAACGTTCATTACTTCTGAAAGAATGATGGGCTGAGAGTCAAGCCACATCTTGCCATGTGATTTATTTCTTTTTTTAAGCCATCCAGGGGACGCTTATGCTACTGTGTTATCAGAAATCTGGATCATTTGCTCCCTGTAATGCATGGTAAATCAATGCTGTAACCCAGAAGGCTTTCCTTGTCCATCCCCTAATCTGTATTGTTTGGGGGCACTGGGAAGGGAGGAGTTGAACTCCACAGGAAACTTGCTGCGGGCAGTGTTAAGTCCCAGTGTGCTTTATGGTCTCTCTGTAGTGAGCACTGGAAGGGG